>JAODAL010014663.1:0-86641 GCA_025379985.1 Phyllomedusa bahiana
TAAATCTTGAAACGGAGAATTGGGGGAAAAAAATATTAATTTGCTTTTCCCTGACACATTTACCGTATTCTTGCAATATGCATAATATTGAAATCTGAAAAAAAAGTAAAATTTTGAAATTTCCTTCCACTTTGCTTTTTTTTTTGGGGTAAACCCTAAGGGTTAAAAAACTTTCAAAATGCTGTTTTGAATACTTTAAGGGGTGTAGTTTTTAGGTTTTAGGTTTTTAGGGGGGTATTAACATAAGGTCAATCAAAGTCAGTTAAAAGGGATGGCCCCAAAAAGATATGTATATTGCAAATTTTCTTGAAAATGTGAAAATTACTACTAAATTTAAAACCCCCTAATTCGAAAAAAAAAAAAAGACTTTTAAAAAAAATGATGCCAAAATACGCAGACATATGGTAGATGCTAGTTATAAATATTTTGAGTGGAAAATATTGTTTACATGCAGAAATTTTTGAAGTTTGAAATTGGAAATTTTTACTTTTTTCCCTAATTTGTATTTTTACAAATAAACGTCATTTTTTGGACCAAATTTTCTTTTCTTATGCAAAAATGTGTAGAAAAAAATCTCTGAATCACATGGTGGTTAAGTGTCAAAAAGTTATTCTCAATAAAGTGACACTGCAGTTTTAAAAAATAGGGTTGTCGAGGGGCCAAAAGGGGCTCCGGCTTTTAAGGGGTTAAGAATGGTTCGATAAATCAAAAAAAAAAGTATAAGTGCCCCAAAACACAACTTTATGGCCTCGTTCCAGGCTTTTCTGCCGCTTTTTGGCGCCGTTCGGCCCCGGGCCCCTTCAGTTCGGCCCAATCCGCCAGCAATTACGGTAATCCACGTCTCTTGGAACAGTGGAATCGTCGTTCCTCCCCGGCTCGGCGAATCCGCGCGGGGGGGGAAAGTGAATGAATTTTTTACGGCCCCGGCGCACCCTAAAAAGCATTGTCTATGGGGCGGGGCGCGGCGCCCCCCCCCCGCCCCGGCCCCGCCCGCCCCCCCCCTTATTCAAGGGGATTTGTGGTCTGGCTCACAAATCCGTCGGGAATAAGCGTGTGACAGGCCTAAGGTGATAAAGTTTTACATACACATAGAAATTAAGGGGAATGGGTGAAGTGTCGCAAAGGACTTTGTTTAAACCCGCATTACTGGTAATATGCAATTTTGTTTTTGCTTAAAACTGTGTTGTATGTGTGTTTTCATGAATTTCTTATAGTTGAATATTCTTTTATCACTTTAAAGTTGTTTTTGGACACTTTACTTTGTTTTTAACTATTAACATTCTTAAAAATTTTTCTGTATTCTATTGCACTTTAAAATTATTTATGAAGCATTGTTTAAAAATTTTATAAATAATTACGTACCATATATATTGTAAGGTGGCGCTGGAAGGTCCTTAATGGGGTGTCATCCAGTGAGTTTCTGGGTTGACCGGAAAAAAGAGTAGGGAAATGTCCCCAAGGTTACTGGCTGGTGAAAAAGAGCATTTTTTTTTTTTTTGTGTTTACCCCAAAAAGGGGTTAAAAAATAGTTTTCTAAGTAGTATGGTTTTTTCAGCCAAAACCGGGGTGGCTTCTATTGGGGATTTTGGCAAAACGTTGGGTGGGTGTCTACCTCCCCCCTTTTTCCTGACCGGGGTTTTGGGGGTAAACCATTATAAGGCGGGTGGGAGCGCCCCGAGCTGTCTGTCATAAAAGGTCAAAGGGTTTGGTCTGAGAGGTGGTCTGACTGGAAAATAATTCCGGACCTCGCCTAGACCCTTTGGTGAACAAGGTGTAGTGAGGGGGAAATTGGGATGTCTAGTTTAGCGCTAGGCAGGCGTTTTTTTTGTTTGTCAATTTGTTTGTAATTTTGGGATTTCGTTTTGCTGGTATCCCGTTTTTTGCCAAAAAAAAAAGGTAGGACCCCCTTTTTGGAAAACCGTCAACCCCGGGCTGGGGTCTCTGTCTGCCCTTTTGGGCTGCGATCCCCCGAGCCCCATCCCAAAGTGAGTGGAAGCTTTAAAAAGGGTGGAGGATGCCCCGGGCACTTTTGGGCTGGGGGGTTAAAACCTTTCCCTTTAAAAACCCCGAGAAGGGAAAGGAAAACCGCAAAATGGGGCGAGCTGATTAAAAAGTTAAACCAGCCAAACCTCCCCCTCCAAAAAAGTGGTTAATTTCAAAAGGAACCCCGTGCATAACAAAAAACAGGTGGGATGAGGAAGCGTAAAGGGCCCCCAAAGAAAACCAATTTGTTTTTGCTGCTGCGGTGCACCAGGGCCCCAGCCAAGAAAAGAGCATGATGAACCCGACTCTTTCAAGGGCCTTAAAACCCAGGGGACCAGAGGCATCTCAAGGGGTTGCCAGCGGCAACCCCGTCGCATTGGGGAAACAAGAGGGCCCCCGGGGACAAAAAAATTTTTTTCCTTTGGGGAGAACGGGCTTTGTGGGGCCTTACCCTTTTGGTTACTTTGAGGGGGTTTTAGAAGGGGGGGGCGGGTACCACCCGGATTTTAATGGGTGAGTAATGGCCCCTTCCTGAGGGTGGAAAACCCCGAAGGCCTACTTTGAAACCCGCAAGTTTCCGGACGCCCGGGTGTTTTAAAAAGGGGGAGGAGGGGAAAAAAAGGCCCGATTGGCGGGGTTAACCCGGGGGGTTCCCTTTTGGGGGCGAAGTTTCACCTGGGGGGAAAACACCAAAAAACCAGCAGGTCCCAGATGTACCCCCTATACCACCTTACCAGGGAAGTGGCTTACAGCCAGAGGAGCCCCACCCCCTGCGCAAATAGTGGAAAGGGGGTCTGCGACCCCATTTGTCCGTGCCCTTTCCAGTGAGGCTCCATTTTTGCTTGGGGTTTTTTTGGATCCAAAATAAATGTGGACGACTTGGTGTCCATAGTGGAGAGGGTTTTCGGCCAAATGAGGACTTCCTCCCGGACCTTTCAGGCCCCCGGTTTTGGGAAAAAACCGCATATGGTAAGACTGTTCCCGGGTTTTTTAAGGGGGAGAGACTGCATTTAAGGGGGGGGTGGCAACCCTTTTTTGAGCGTTCCGTTTAAGGATGCCAAGTCCAAAGAAGGGCTTAATTACCAGGCCCCGGGGGGCCAGGTAGTCTGCTGGACTGCCAGGAAAATGGGGCATGTGGCGCCAATGCCCCATGAATTTTCAGGAACCCATGGAAAATTTCCTTTTGGGGGGCCAGGTCTTATTTTGCCCGGACCTTTTAATGCTGCCCAAAAGGATACTATGGGTGGGGGAGCCGGGGGAAGGTGTCCAGTTTTGGGTAGGAGGGTTCCCGTGATGGGCCTTTTAAAGGATCTGGGAGTTGGTGACATTGTACCCCCTGCCAGTTGAGTGGGACCCGGGTTAAAAATCCCGACCCTTGTGGGGGTGGTCTGTATTTCATCGGGACAATAAAGAAATATTCCCCCCGCCCTAAATCACAGTTTGAGGGCTCCCCCGGGGTTGTTTAATCAGAAGTCGGGTTGGTTTAAAAGGGCTTAATGCCCATGTGATAATTTGGCCGGGAAATTTTTCCTTTTTTTGGAAAGTATGGGAGAATAAGGGAGGGCCAAAGGGGGGTAAACGTGTGGTTTTAAAATTGCGAAAAATTTCAAGTTTCCCGAAAAAAAAGGGGTTTTTTTTAGAGGGGGTTTTGATAGTTTCCCCCCAAAAAGGTCCTTGGGAGGAGATCCGGGGGGGAAACCCCCCCCCCCCCCCCCGGGGAAAATTTTGGGTTTTTTAAAATTGCGGTTGCCCCGGGGTAACTTTGGGACCCGGAACAGTGACGGGATCCCCTTTAGAAGCGCTTGGGGGCGTTAAGGTTATAAATGGGGCCGCAAGAACCAGACACAAATTTTGGGGTAAACCCCCCATTTTGGAGTCATTTAGAACTTGCTGTTTTAGGGTAAAAAGGACACCGAATGAGGGGGGTAAAAACAAAAATTTTTTTGGTTAACCCACAGTTCCCCCCCAACCGTGGCCAAAAGGGGCCCCGGAGCTTGGGGAAAACCAATTTGGTTGGGGGCATTCTAAGGGCCGTTAAAAACAAGTTTTGGAAAAGGGGCGGGATTGAGCGGAAATTTTAAAATTTGGGTTAGGAATTTTTTTTATAAAGGAGAATTTGAAGGGGGTTTTTGTAATTCTTTTAAAAAAAGTGGTTTGGTTTTTAAAGGGGCCCCTGGGGGCCAAATTTTTCCCCGTTTTAACCGCCTGGGGCCCCTTCCCCGAAATTTTTGGGTAAGGTCACCCATGGTTTAGCACATTGGCCCCAAAAAAATCTGGGCGGTCCGGGGGGGAAAATTTAAGTGCCGGCCCAGTGGCACCAAGGCAACATTGGGTTTTTTTTGTGTAACTAACCCCAAAACCGTTTTTCCGGGGGAGGAAAAAATAGGGGGCCCCCTTTTTTTAAAACGATTATCAAACGGTTTTTGAAAAGGGAACTTTTCCACCCCGTTTTACCCGGACGGGAAACCCCCCCCAAAAAAAACCTCAAATGACCAATAAACCCCTTTTTATTTTAAATAAAATTAAAAAAAAGGGCTGGGGGTTTGTCTTTTTTAAAAAAAAAATTTTCCCTTTCGCACCCCCAGTTTTTATTACCCCCCGAAAAGATGGGCCCCTTTTAAAAAAGGTTTTAATCCGAACCTTGGAAAAGGGGGTTTTCAAAAAAAGGGGAAGGGCAAAGGAATTGGGAAAGGAATTTGGGAAAGGCTGGGGTCGTACCCTTTTAAGTTAAAACTTTAAAAAGAGGTTCCGCAGGCCCCCCCACAGGGTTTTTCCCCGTTTGAGCTTTTTTAATTTGGGAAAACACCCCGGGGGTCTTGGTTATATAAAACCAAAAAGAAAAACCGGGGGACAGGAAACAAACAAACCCTAAAACCCCAGCGTAGTAAAAATTGGCTTTTACAAAGGGAAATGCGGGAAATAATTTGGCCCGGTGTTTTCAAATTTTAAAGAAAAATGACAACTCGAAGCCAAAAGACAGGAAGGATAAATTTTTGAAAAGGGGGTTTAAAAGGGGCCTTTACCGGTTAGGGGCCGGGGGGGGTTTTTGGGGGGGTTCCAAAAGCAGAAAAGAAATTTTTTTGGGCCAATGTTTGGCAAAAAAATCCTTATTTAGGGCGGGAAAAAATTTTTGGGTTTTTCTTTTGGGGGATAAGGGGGGAAACAAGGGAAGGATAAATCTTTTTTAACTTAAAAATGGGGGCAAAAAGCCCCTTTGTGGTGTAAACCTTTTGGGGAAAGTTGCCCTTGTCACGGGGGTGCCAGAGGTCCCCTATCTCGGACTCCTTGTTTTCCCCCAGGGAAAAGGTTTTTTTAAAGGGGTTGAGAAAAGAAAAAATTTCTGGGCGGCCCCCGGGGGAAAATTTTTGAAAAAGGTTTTTCGGGGCCTTTTTCCCACCCAGGGTAAATTGCAGGAAAAAAGGATTTTGGACATTAAAATGGGCCCAAAAAAGGGAAAAAGCCCCTTTAAATTTAGGCCCCTAATTTGTTTTGCCCGAGGCCCCAAGGAAGGCCCCTTTTGGAGGGTTTTTGGAAAAAAATTTTGTTTACTGGGGGGTTTTTTAGAAATCCCCAAAGTGGGGGTTGGTTCCAGTCCCGTAGTCCTCATTTTCCAAAAACCCCCACGGGAGGCCAAGGTTTCTGAAAAACTTTTTTTTTAAAAGGGGGAAATAGATTATCCCAAAATTTTTAAAATTTTTTGTGGGGAGTGGAAAAGTCTTTTGGAAAAGGGTTTTAGGGGCCCCCGCCCCAAATACTCTCACCCCTCTTTGGGACCTTTTAAAATAAGGGCTATTGGCAAGGTTTCCCCCTTTTTTTACAAAAGAAAAGGGGAAGGGAGGGAAAAAAACCCCCTTTTTCTGAAAAACCGTTCCCGGGCAATTTTTCAAAAATGTGGTTTTCTGCCCCCTTTTGGGGCCCCCAAAGGTTCCCCCCCGGGCCACATTCCCAAAGGGGTTTATGGATATTGTTTTCCCACCCCGCCTCATTGAAAAAAATGCAAACTGCATTATTTATTTTTTTAAAGAAAATCCTCCTTTAGCTTTGATGGAAATCCACCCGGCTTTAAAGGGTTTAACTGTCCCGGGGCTCCCTTCCGGGGAGGCAGGTTCTCCCCCGCAAACCCCCAAAAAATGTGCCCTAGGCCCTTTTGGGGGGCTCGAAAATCTGGGGTATAAAAATTTGTCCCGGGGGGTCATTTAAAACCCAAAATAGACAAAAACGAGGGGTATTTAAAAAAAATTGGGGCCCAAACCCGGTTTTTTCAAAAAGACAGGTTAAAGCTTTTTCTAGGGTTGGGGCCCCCATATTATAGAAGGTTTTGGCCCAAAATTTTGCCTTGTTGCCGCCCCATTACAGACTCGCCCAAAGGGTTTAAATCTCTTGGGGGAATTGGGACAAAAAGCAGAGGAAGCGTTTTCAGAGGTTGAAAAGGTGCTTGTCAAAGACCGTGTTAATTTTTCCCGATTTCAAGGGAGAATTCGGGGGGGACAAGCAGATGCCCTTACCGGGGACTGGGAGCTGTACTTTTCCCAGGTGATTGGGGGGAAGAAAAAACCCGGGGGTATAATTTTAAATAGAAAAAAAAACGGGGCGGAAAAATACGCCATCGGGAGAAAGGATGCTTAGCTTTAAAGGGGGGCAAATTGGAAAATCTTTAAGTTTTACCCATTTTGGGGAAGAGAGTTTAGGGGGGGGTCACAGACATTCCCACCTTAAAAAATGGATGGGACAGGAAAAAGTGGAAAGGGTGGTTCCCAGCTCTTTAAACCAAGGGGTTTTATTTGGTTTTTGGTTTTGGGGAGCATTTGCCAGGTTCCCCAGCAAGGGTCAAAGCGGGGCGCACTGTCGTGAACCCTTGCCCGGGGCACAAGGTGCTCTTCCCCACAGGTCTGAGCAGAGGGGGGGATATGTAAGGTGGCAGCTGGGAAGGTCCTTAATGGGGTATACATCCCAGCGAGATATCTGGCTTACACCAGGAAAAGAGAGTAGGTAACATGTCACCAAGGTTACCTGGCCTTGGTGAAATAGAAGCCATTTAGTTTGTGTTGTGTTGACATCAATAAGGGGTTAACATACGTTTTCTAAGTAGTATGGTTGCTTCAGCCAAAACCCGGGACGGCTTCTATTGGGAGTAGGCAAGGCATTGGGTGGGTGTCTACTCCCCTTGTTCCACCTGACTAGGATTTGGGCTAGCCGTTATAAGTCAGCTAGTCAGCTGACTAGGGCTGTCTGTCATACAGGTCAAGGAGTTTGGCCTGAGAGGTGTGTCTGACTGGAAGTATCCAGGACCTCGCCTAGACCGTGTGCTGAACAAGGTGTAGTGAGGGAACTGCACTGTCTAGTCAGCCGAGCAGGCATTTTGTTTTGTTTGTCAATTCTGTTTGTATCTGGCATAACTTTTGCTGTATACCTGTTGTGCCAATAAAACACGGGAGGACCCGTGTTGGAACCAGATCAACCTGTCTGTGTCTCTGTCTACATTGGACTGCGATCCCCAGAGCCGCATCTAAATGTGAGTGGAAGCTTACAATATATATATATTATATATATATATATATATATATATATATATTTATTATATATATATTTATATATATATATATATATATATAGTACATGCACTTTGCACTTTATTGGTATTTTTTGGTACTTTGTATTTTTGATATATATAGATGCATGTAATGTCCTTTGTGATCATGGTACTTTTGGTGCTGTTACTTCGCCTTGGCTACATTGTTTTTTTTAGTAAGGATTTTTTATATGTATGATTTTAAATAATTGTTAATAAAGATATGGCTTATTAAATTAATTGTGAATTGTTTCAGGTACGGGCAAGAACAGCAGATATCAAGCTGAGGTAGACCGGCGAGTTGTAAACAAGTACAGCAGACGCTAGCCTAACAGGATTCTCTAGGGAATGCACAGCAGAGTGTAACTAGGGAATAGACACCAACAACTGGATGTGGAGAGCAGGAAATGGAATCCCTGAAAGGCCCCCACCAAACGTGCATTGGTGGAAACATAATTACCTGTTGTGCGCAGGGCCTTTAAATCCAGGGAACTGGTGCGCATGCCCCTACTAGCCAGCAGGGAATGCACGTCTAACAGGAGGAAGACACAGAGAAAGAGAAATGCCAAAGTTGAGGAGGAAGCAAGACAGGACCAGGAGCGTACGAGCAGAGAGGGAGCCAGAAGCGGACGACCATGGCCAGTATCCGCGTGTCAGACCTCAGACTGCGGCATTACACTAAAGTTGCCCAGAGGGGGGGGGGGGGGGGGCGCGTGGCCTGCACGCATGGTTTGAGGAACCACGGAGAGAGAGCTGCAGCAGAATCCTGCAAGTATCCTGCTTTTATCACCCACATTGGACCCCAACTAACTCCAAAATCTGCTAAGGTGCAGCTGAAGACCCCTGGCAGGCAGGGGCTCTGAGAAGAGAGGCTCCAAAGAGGTGTTTGGTGCTGAACGGCCGGTGAGGATCCCAGGAGCTTTGGTGGCACAGAGGCAATCTTATCTTCCCTATCCTGCCGCCAGGGCTGTGTGCACACCAGCTCAGAAGGTCACACTGAGGAAAACAAAGCAAATCGACAGGGACCTGGGTCTCATACTGAACTGCATCAGAGGCCAGAGTGGCAGAGCAGTGCAGGAACTGGCAGACAGGACTTAATAAGATAGAATCAAAGCTGAAGGAAGCATAAAGTGCGGTACTTGTTGCTCTAAAGTGGGGGGGAAAGTGGGCCCTAAGAGACATCCTAATTTTTTTAATATAAGGATCTCCTGGCTTGAGGGGACACGGGGCCTTAAAGCTGCTATACTCTCTCCTGAAAATTCTTAACCAGTGCCCTATGGAATTCAGCAGTAGTGGTGTTTATATGGGCTGGAAAACCGGACCATCCCTGGCGCCTACAGCAAAAACTCAGGCGGTGGATGCCATGAGTCAAACTGAGGAGGAGGAGCCTGGCGGTGCGTCATCTCAAGCTGCGCTAGATACTGACAAGATAATGGCAGCTATTGCAGCATGTCAGACTGTTCTGACAGTTAAAATCAATTATCTGCAGGCCTACTTAAATCGTATACGGGCAGACATGGATAAAGTGAGAGAGAGAACAATGGAGGCTGAGCGGCGAATTGGCGCGGTTGAAGACACTACTGCGTCCCAGGAGCGTGCTACTACCATAATAAAGCAACAGATTAAAATTCTCCAAGACAGAGTGGAAGACGCCGAAAACCGCAGCCGTGGAAACAACATGCGAATTCTAGGTCTCCCAGAGAGGGCGGAAGGTGCTGAGCCATAAAAATTCACGGAAAGCCTTATACGTCCAATTGCTTGACCCGATTCTCTTTCCACCTGCTTTGTGTTTTAGAGGGCCCACAGAATCCCCACCAGGCCACTGCCCCAGGATCTCCTGCACGCCGTTAATTTATGAAAGTGATGAATTACCGTGACCGCGATGCTATCTTGGCGGCCGCACGAAAAAAGGCGAAATTAAGTATGAAAACCCAAAGGCTGCCGTTTTCCCCGGATTATACAACGGAAGCCCAAAAGAAGAGAGGCAATTTCACATCTGTAAGGAAATTTCCGTCTCCTTTGATCTAGGCTTGAAATATGAGATGCTTACCCCAGCGTTGGGGGGTGCAAGACCAGGATAAGACTCGTTCTTTATTCTCCTGAGGAGGCGAATGATTGGTTGGATAGATGACGAGGCAGGAGACGCTGATTGTGCTTCTGTTGATACTTCTGACGCTCAGAACGGGAAAGGGGTATATAGAGGATCTTGTGTATCATTAATTAGAGATGGGCGAATTGATTCTAATGAAGTGGAATTCGTTTAGAATTTCAGGAAACTTCGGTTCTGAACGAAGTCGAAGTTTGGGGTACTTCGGTGAACGAAGTGTGCTTTTCATTGTTAAAATGGCTGCGAGCAATGGCGTTACATGGGGCAAAGAACTCTGGGAGGAAGAAGGGCATAGCCTGCATGACATGTGCAGAGATGAAGCCAATCAGAGATCGGTGGGATTCTGTGACGTCACCGCACTATACTTCTCCTGAGGAGGCGAATGATTGGTTGGATAGACGCCGAGACAGGAGACGCTGATTGTTCTTCTGTTGATACTTTGGATGCATCAGAACTGGAAGAGTATATAAAAGGATCTTGATGTTTTCATTATAGCTGGCCATTTGGTTGGGAAATATACTATAGTCTTGCCTAATTTTGGTTGGTTGGGGTGTTGACCTCCTGGAGGTCAGATGTCTTAGTTAATGGGGTGTTTATCGAAATCTTTTCGCTTTAGCAATGGAGCGGGACTGTTAGTTACTTGCTCCCTCTTTTTCAGGGGAATTGTAGCTCTATCCCCTTGCAGGGGTCCGGGGACGAGCTATCATAGGTTTGGGTGCAGGTGTTTTTCCCTGTGGGAGCGAAGGGGTTGAACTGTTTCTCTATTAGTTAGGGATTTACACAAAGCTCAACCATGTTGGGGTGGTTGTGGGCAGGTGGGAGGGGGTTCTGGGATTTTTAAAGGGTTTGGGTTGCTGTTATTGTTACAGGTGTGTTTGTTGGTTGTGAATGGTGTGAATGATGTCCCCCACTTGAGTTCATACAAGTTCTGGAAGGTATCCTTGGAGTTTTCATAATGGCGACTTTTAAAGAAATTTATCCTGGAATGTCAGGGGACTGAATTGTAAAATTAAAAAGGGCACTGGTCTTTAATTTTCTCCAGCCATCATTCCTGATATACTCATATTACAGGAAACTGATTTGAGGGGTCAAAAGGTTATGGCCTTGAAGAGACCATGGATTGGTAGTGGCTCCCAATGCAGTTTATTCAATTATGCAAGAGGGGTCTCAATTTTGGTTGCAAAGAGTCTTCCATTTCAGTTATCACAGGTGCATATTGATCCGTCTGGTAGGTACATTGTCATGAAGGCGCAAATCCGCGGGCATGAATACGTTGTCGGTGGGGTATATATCCCGCCACCCTTTTTCCAGGTCCTTTTGGACCAAATTTCGGCTTTACTGGCACTTTACCCTACCACCCCAGGTTTATTACTAGGAGACTTTAATGCGATGCTAAGTCGGGACCTAGATAGATTACACCCCAGAACGTCACATGACCCTGTCCTGGGGGCTTGGGCTGACTCCTGTGGGCTTACGGAAGTCTGGAGATGGAGACACCATTCTGACAGGCAGTTCTCCTGCTATTCGGCGACTACTGGATCACTCCGTATTGACCTAGTGTTGCCAGCCAGATATGCTCTGGCAGGTGACCAATGCGGGAATACTGCCTAGGGGAATCTCAGACCAGGGCTCCTCTGTGGGTTAGGGTGACTACCCAATTGAGGGAGCAGTCAGACGGTGGCTTTTTGAACCCCAAGTGGCTCCAGGACCAAGGGTTGGGGACAGTTGCAGGAAAAGCATCAATAGTTACTGGGAATTTAATGAGGCTACTTCAGCCCCTTGGGGAAATGGGATGCTTTTAAAGCACAGGGGGACTCTTATCCAGGCCATCTTCACTCATAGGACAATTTTAATAAAGCAGGGAACTCTGGAGGTGAGGTTGGCCCAGGTAGATGCTGACTATAGTAGGCTGCCAGACGAGGAGAACAAGGAAAGTGGAAGAAGTACAGAGGAAATATAATTTGCTTCTTACTCAATACACTCGGGAAAGGCTCTTGTCGAAAGAGGCACATGGTATTTACTGAGGGAGACAAGAATGGACGAGCTCTTCCCCTTTTTTGGGCAAAAAATGGAGACACCGAAAAGAATGTGGCATGTATTTGGACTAAAAGGGGGGAGATGGTGACCAACCTAGGTTTATAGGGAGCAATTCGGACAGTATATAGGAAATTGTATGCTTCTAAATTACAGGTTCAGACTCCGAGATTTTGGCCTTTCTTGGGTCACTCTCATTTCCCGACATTATCTGTGGAGGGGAGGGAGGCTTGGCGGCCCAATTTCGGAGGGGGAAATCAGTAGAGCGATAGGGCAGATGGCCACAGGAAAGGCCCCGGGCCAGAGGGATCCTGTGGAGTGGTATAAGTGTTTGGGTGAGGAGGTGAGTCCCAGACTGGAAGAGGTTTTTTAAGGCGGCTTTTGGGCTGGACATTTGCCCAATTCAATTGAGGCTACCATTGTGGTGATTCACAAGCAGGGGCAAGCCACCGGAGTTATGTCAGTCATATCGACCCATATCTCTTATTAACATCGATGAAAAGGGATCCTGGCGAAGGTGCTGGATAAGGCTTAATTTTTATCATTCTGTCAATTGTTGGGGTGGATCAGTCAGGTTTCATGCCAGGGAAGTCATGATATCAATCTAAGAAGGCTTATACCAACTTGCAGATTTGTCCATGATAACTCGGCCATAGGGTGATTGCGGCGCTTGACAACGAAAAAGCGTTCGACTCAATAGAAAGGAGATTCATGTGGGCGGTGCTGGGGACCGTAGGGTTCCCTTCGGAGTTCCCGCAATGGCTTCGGATTCTTATTGGAAAGCCGACGCCAAAGTTCTAGTGAATGGGTTTTTTGTCCAGCTCCTTTGAGTTGAATAGGGGAAAATCGGCAGGGGTGTCCCTTATCCCCTCTGCTGTTGCGCTGGCTATTGAACCTCTATCACTGCTCAAAAATAATCACTCTCAGATCGAAGGGTGGAATATTAAGGGGATCACGGAGGTGTCTTAATATGCCGATGATTTATTGGTATACCTGGCAGATCCTAGAGGCTCGTTGGAGGCTTTACTGGACGTAGTTGATTCCTTTGGTGCTTTCTCGGGTTTGAGAGTGAAAATGGGCCAATTCGGTGTTATTTCCAGGGCGATCCTATTCAGCAGGAGGAAATATTCCTCGAGAAGTCAGTTAGAGGTCTCTGATCAGTTCGATTCCTTTTGGTATCCAGATTCACAGAGATGTGCAGAGATTCATGACGCTTAACCTTGCCGTTACAATGCAAGACATCACTAAAAAACTGACAGTTTGGAAATCACTGCCACTATCGCTAATGGGGCGCATTAAAGTTAAGATGGTCCTTTTACCAAAATTATTGTACCTATAACAGGGCTTCTCCCTTTGATTCGCAATCTCATTTTAAGGCTCTGGATGGATTGGGTTGTGTTCCTTTCTCTGGCTCAGAGGTATCCTAGAATAGGTGAATCCACACTGAAGGCCTTGTATGAGGACGGAGGGCTGGCGCTGCCCGATTGTTATATCTATCATGTGGCTGTCCAGTTAACATATGCGGGATGGTGGATTGGGGCGAGCCGTAACAACCCTGGCAGTGTCTTGGAGCCAGCTTGATGGGTTCCTATGAGGCCTTAGCAAATCTAGTTTTAGACAAGGGCAGTACCAGACACAGTTTTACACGGCTTACTATGGCAGTGACAGTAGCAATATGGAAAAAGTTGTTGGGGGATTATCGAGGGGAAAGATATAGAAACACCTGGTCGCCTTATATCCCTTGTGGAGGAAAAAGGAGGTTGCCAGAGTTGGTTCCTTAGAGGTTTTGAAATTTGGCCACGAAGCGGTATCAAATTTATAGGGCAGCTGTATGTGGAGGGGCATTTCCTGGTTACCAGGAATTTAAATCGCATGGTTGGTTCGGATAGAGGGATCCTTTTTAGGTACTTTCAGTTGCGCCACGCATTCTTTAAACAGTTTGGAGGGGGTTCTATCCCAAATTGCATGTGATTCCCCCGGGGGCATGGCTAGAAGGGAAGACCCGATGCGGCAGGGGGCTCTACATTCTATAGAACTATCCTGGGCTGCCAACCGTCCCTCTGAGAAGGTTTTTTTGACAGGTGGACGGACGATTTTCCCTGGGTTGGAAGGGTCATCATATGTAGGAGTTGGCTTCACGTGGCGAGCCACAGTGATTTAGTGCTAGACATCAGCTAATACAGAAATTAGTGGTTGCATAGATTTTTTTATACACCTCCAGGCTGGCCCGTATGGGTAAATGCCTACCCCGGAATGCAAAATATGTGGTTTTGCGAGGGGCTCCTTTTTCCATGTGATTTGGGGATTGTCCTGTTATTACGGGCCCTTTTGGTCCAGTGTCCATAGGTTTATGAATGAGATGTTGGGTTTTCCGGGGTTTGCGCTCCAGGAAAAATAGTCTCCTTGGCCTGGTAGAAGACTTAATTCAGACTAAGTATGAGAGACAGTTATACAGATTATGATGTTTTATGCCCCGAAAACTATTTTGTTGAATTGGAAGCCTCCGAAAGCCCCATCTTTATGCCACTGGAAGAAAATCGTTAATGGAGATTTGTCATTTATACGGCTTACTTTTGAGGCCAGGGTGTCCCGGAAAGGTTCATGAACATTGGGGCCTTTGGCTGCCTCTCAGTCCTGTTAGGGTACTAGACTCTTGAGTGCGTGTTGGGAGCGCAGGTGGTGGGTGTAATTGTAATCAGAAACTACTGACTCGGCTGCTAGATTAATTGAATGAATGGTGTGAATGGGGTCAATGTTTTCTTATCTTGCTTGAATAATGTATTTGCTTTATTACATTTGATGACGTTGGAATCTGTACGAATTGTAGGAATTGTTTTTCTGTCTTTTAAGAATAGGTTGTGATACCTCATGTTATCAATTTTGGGAAAGGGTTTGAATGTTATTGATGGATGGCTGTAATTGGGTTTCTAATTTGTTTTGTAAAAAGAAAAAATTTCTTCTTAAAATAAATACTTTAAAAAAAAAAAAAATTGCCCATGGGCAGGGGCGTTGCTAGGGTCCTAAAACATCCGGGGCTCGGGCCCTTTGTGTTTTTCCTGCCTCATTGTGGGAAATGCGGATGTTTTTTTACAAGAGAAAAAACCTTCTGTTCCTGTCACTAATATTCTGCACATCCCACACAGATCCCGTCCATCTCCTCAGCAGTCGCTGTACAGTAAAAATCACCAATGACAAATTTACTTTTTCAGAACTTCTCACCTTCATATGACAATACCCCTAAACAGTCACCAAATAATCCACCAATACATGGAGCAAATCTACCAGACAAGTGATTGTGACTAAAAACACTCCTACAAAACCAAGACCCAAAAACTATTTCTACTTAGGCTCAATAATCCTGCCAGACCCTGACTGAACGCGACCCCACATGTGACTACCAGCTTAACAAGGCTTGATTTATATACCACCGCCATTTCAGGGGCCAATTATAGTGGTAGATACTAGTTGTATGTAGAGCTCTGCAGACATATAAGTGTTAAAACCCCGCGGGTTACATTTAGTAAATCACCCGGAGACGTCTTTTTGATCAGCGTCGTTCACTTTCCCTTTTCTTCTCCATCGGTTCACACCTTCATGCTGATTGCTCCCCGGGCCCAATACTCGTCCCTGAGGATTTGGACACAAATAACTTAGAATCCTCACATTTCCAGCAACTTCTTAATATTAGGTATAGAAGTCCCCTCAGTTAGGTATATAGGGGCACTGAAGCAGTATATGGGGCCACAGGCAGGTATATGGGGCCACAGGCAGGTATATGGGGGCCACAGGCAGGTATATAGGGGCAACAGGCAGGTATATAGGGGCACAGGCATCATATGGGGGCCACAGGCAGGGATATGGGGGCACAGGCAGGTATATGGGGGCACAGGCAGCATATGGGGGCACACACGCAGTATATGGGGGTCACATTCAGGGTTATGGGGGCCACAGGCAGGTATAAAAGGGCACAGGCAGCATATGGGGGCCACAGGCAGGCATTATAGGGGCACAGGCAGTATATAGGGGGCCACAGACAGGGATATGGGGGCCACAAGCAGCATATGGGGGTCACAGGCAGGGATATGGGGGCCACAGGCAGGCATTATAGGGGCACAGTCAGTGATATGGGGGCCACAGGCAGGCATTATAGGGGCACAGGCAGGGATATGGGGCCACAGGCAGGCATTATAGGGGCACAGGCAGTATATAGGGGCACTGAGGCAGGTAAACGCTATAAAAATAACAACATTAATACTCACCTTAACTCCCCCGGCGAGCGTGCTCTGTCCTCTTCAGCCCGCGCTCCTCCGGCGCACGGCCTATGACGCGCTGTGCGCCCGAGGACAGGCAGCGTCGCGATTACGTGATGTGATCGCGACGCTGCCGGCTGATGCGCACGGGGCCTCGGCGGGTCCTCAGCGCTGTGTGGACCCGGCAGCCTCGCGGTGTAGGACCTGCGGGTCCGACACTGTCTGCGGGGCAGGGAGCGCTCGCTCTCTGCCCCGCAGAAGCCCTCAGCTGTGTGTGCGTCCAGCGGACGCACATGCAGCTGAAGAGCCAGTCGGTGCTCCAGGCCCAGCGCAGAGGCCTGGAGCCCGGGAGACTCGGGGCACAGGGGGTTTTATTCGGGGCCCGAGCCCCGAATAAAACAGCCTAGCGACGCCCCTGCCCAGGGGGCATATACAGTAAATCAAAATCTATTTGGATTATGTTTGTTCTATTTCCTATCAGTGTAAGCATTATGTAGACCACACTTAAAGTAGTCCTACAGATAAACTGGAAGGTTGGCAAATAATGATCTATTGATTTCTAACGGCCCATTGTGGCATCCATCAAGGTACCTTTCATCATGATACACCAAAATACAGTATACCGCTGATGAATGGTATAACACAGTGTGAATTCATTCTTAAATAGTTCTACAATTGCACGTTAAAAAAAATTGTAATGTTTTGTGTTGCTGCATTCCAAAATCATAACAGTTTTGTTTCTCCATTCATGGAGCTGTGCTTTTTTGAGTGTTTTTTAAAGCACATAAACAATAAAGCAACAATTACGGCCATTTGTTCATGCAGTATAAGTAACAATAATTTTATACACTGGGTCTTCATCTTTGTGGTGACACCAATCATATGTGGGGGGTTTTAAAACTATTTTTGCAAGGCTTTTTATAAAGGAAAAACAAATTTTTTTTGCTTTGCTAAACTGTTTCATTACTATCAAAAGAAGTGGACATGAGAAGGATCATTTACATCACATGTTCTAAACTCAAGGACCAGGTACCGAATCTAGCCCACCACATCATTTTATGTGGCCCATGCTTAGAAACAGCGAGCAGAGATGGACTAAGTCCAGGTGCAAAAAGATCAGCTCTTTACCTTCTCCGGAACATGAAACCAGCACATAGAATAGGCACCGGCGCCAGCACAGGGAGCAGTCGCCATCTTGAATTCTGAGCTTTGGTGTGCAAAATTATTCATAGTATGTATAGAAATCTAAATTGCCAAGTGCCAGTTTTATTCTACTGGTCCCAGCTTTATTGTCATGTAGTTATAGTTCTCCCTGCTATTCATTTCTGTGTACTTGATGAAGCACACAAGCGAAACACCCACCGGGGTTTCTGCAGTGGGTAATTGTAATCATGTTTTGACCGTTTGCATAGTGTGAATAATTTTTGATTTATGGCATTGTGTTACCTTATAATTTATATTTTTGTTTATGACTAAGCATTGGCACTTTAGATTTCTGTATGATTAATTTTTGATTCATAGCACTGTGTCATTTAAGTATTTATACTTTAGTTTACTGTTAAGCATTGGCACTTTAGATTTTTGAATACCATTGTATATGTATCACTGTGTTATGTATTTCATTGACTTTATTGTTGGTTATTGACACTGGTTAGGCACTTCACCCGCTTTTTTTGGCTTACAATTTTTTTTTTTTTTTAGTGCCTTTGTTTTTGTTTGTATTTGCCTGATATTTTTTTGCCATCACATCAGTCTATATATTAATTTTAATTTTATATTATTTACCTTGATCATGATTTAGTGCCCATTGTTTCTGGTTCTCTTTGTCAATCATGGTTTTAACTAAAAGGGGTGTTATCGTTTGAGCTGCTCGTGCTGTTCAGCTAATTTTCTCAGATTGAGTTTGAAATCCAGGGGCGAGTCTCTCCTGTCACAGGCGTGTCTCTCCTCCCAGGAGGCGTGTCTCCCCTCACTGAAGAACTGTGACATCATCATTTTGTTTAAAGCAGGGGATGCAGAAGGTTGTCTGGATATAACAGCTCTGTAGCCTCCTGCCTGCTTCTTATGTCTGCAGCCTTGAGGATCCAAACTCCAGCAAGCACCTGTCATATGTCTTAGTTCACACACAACTGAAAGCCAGCAGCTCTTACTTCTAGTGGTGTTCATCCAAATTATACTGACAACAGGCAGAGATCTTTACTCTACTACAAATGTCAGCTTCAAGTAAAGACCTCTGCTTGCTGTCAATGACATGTGAGTGAAAACACTGGGGAGAGCAGCAAATCAGCTTGTAACAAACTTGGGCTGGTGGTGCAGAAGTAGAGCAGTAAACTATTGCTTTTACAATGAAGGGGTTTGGAGTTCTAGTCCCTCACAGGGTATATATTTTTTCCCCCCTAAATTCTACACATATGTAGAGAGACCTAAAATATATATGTTAATCTCTATAATGATATATATACACATACAGAGCTCCCCTATATCATGTCTCATCCCCCAGAATATATGCATTGTATCACGTATGTTGGAAGTGCTTGGTGTGACTGCAAGGATCGGACACTATATAGGGGAGCTTTGTGTGTGTATATAAATAAAATTATAGATGTCTACACATATATTTTCATATCTTTACATATGTGTACAAATTTAAAAGAAAAAAAAAAAAGCTACTAATGGGGCTTGAACTCCCAACCTCTCTCTTGCAGAGTTGATCACCTAAGCACTGCACTATATAAGCAGCTTACACACACACAGTGTTGAATCCTTATGTGAGACACTACAGGTGATGACGTCATAAGGAGGCAGGGCTTGCATTCGATCTGAGGAACAGAACGCCTTCTTTTCCAAGTAGCAGCTTAAGGACTGGACCTGTGAGGAGGTTAATCAACCTCTTGGCAAAAGCCCCTTAAACAGCCAGTAATTGCCCAGAACATTGACCCTAAAGCTGAGAGATGATTATAGAGCCAGCAGACTTTGGTTTCACTATCGATTTTAACAGCTCAGAGGGGAGTAAACACAGAGTGTGCAGGTAGCCAATCACAGCGCAGGGGGCGTGGCTGGGGCATTTCCTGTCTATGGGCGTATCCCCAGGCTGAATGAAATGTCAGCCAACCAATCACAGTGCAGAGGGGGTGTCTAGGGTGCGAGAATCGACCAGGGGGCGTTCTGACCAGCAACAGCAGAAATAGAAGACAGATTTACAGAGATGCTCATATCTGCTAAACCAAGTGACAGAGGTAATGCAACCCAATTACAAAAGTGCTTATTTTTACTGTCCCCATAATCTGAGACATGATCTTTGTAACGATAAAACCCCTATAATATATTTTTAATATGTATTATGCTAATAAAAATGTATAATTTTTTTTTCTTACTGTAATTCAGTTTGATTTTTTTTTGGTCTTGCATTTAAGAGCTTTGTATGTTATTTAGTAATATATGGTGCTTATTAGACCTTTATACTTTGTCTTGAGCATTTTAGTTTTGGGTTGTAGAGATTTTCAGTAGTCTGCTCATAATCAGTACAAGCAGGATCAAACTGAGAGGCAAAACCAATGTGTATAGATAACACAGGATCCACCATTCACAATAGGAGATAGTCATAGTTCACCCTCTGCCCCTCCGTGCACAGTGACGTCTTCCCAGGTCACAGAGCATGACTAGAAAACGCTCCTATAGAAGTCAATGGGACTGAACCTGTTCACAGAATCCTATGTACATGAACCAGCTGTAGAGCATCTCTCTAAATGCTGCTAAAAGCAGTGCAGGCAAGAAAGCTGTCCCCACAATCATATGCAAACAAATGAATTGAAAAATCTACAATAAGAAAATAAAAACGGCTAAGAAGAAAAGAATATTTATCATCTGGTTTTAATTAGTGAAAAAAAATTGGCAACAGATTCCCTATAAAGGACAACTTGGGCTTTTACCGACCAGATGGTGCATCATGGTCCTTTGAAGGCAATCATAATGCTGATGTGGTCCTTGGTGAATAGAAGTTTCACACTCCTAGCATAATGCACATCATTATTTCTCTATAATGTGTAAAACTGATAGACATCCAGAATTAGACTGGCACACAGGCAAGCAGAGGGAATCTCCTGCGGGTACATGGGCAGGCCCGGACTGGCCATAGGGCAAACCGGGCATTTGCCCGGCGGGCCACTGGAGTCCGGGCCGCAGGGCCAGCTCGCATCGCCCGCCGAGGGGACCAGTGTTTCCCCCCAGCAGGCCCCGAGACACGCTACAGGGGCCGCAATGGTCGCATCAGCGACCGGACCCCTGTACCAGAGGGCCGACAGGCCCCCATCGCCACACGGCTGCACGGCCAGGTCACTGACCCAGCCATGCAGCCATCACGGCCGCTGCCTGCACCGCGCGGTGCAAGCAGCAGCCAAGGCTGAACATCTGGGATCTACTGATCCCGTCTGTCAGCTCCCAGGAGGCCGCGGGGCAGGCGCGCGATGTATATAACATATTGTGCGCCGTCCGCGTCTCCTGCACCATGCTGCCGGCGGCCTCTGGGGTAGAAGATAGAAGAGGAAGCAGACACTTCAGGTAAGTATTGTTTTTACTTATTTTTTAAAAACTTCTGCCCTGTCTACCTGTATACCTGCCTTGCCTAGCTATATACCAGCCCTGTATACCTGCCCTGCCTAGCTATATACCAGCCCTGGCTACATGTATACCTGCCCTGCCTAGCTATATACCAGCCCTGTCTAGCTATATACCAGCCCTGCCTACCTGTATACCTGCCCTGTCTAGCTATATACCAGCCCTGGCTACCTGTATTCCTGCCCTGCCTAGCTATATCCCAGCCCTGTCTACCTGTATACCTGCCTAGCTATATACCAGCCCGGGCTAACTTATACCTGGCCCTGCATAGCTATATACCAGCCCTGGCTAGCTTTATCCCTGCCCTGCCTAGATATATACCAGCCCTGGCAACATGTAACCTGCCCTACCTAGCTATATACCGCCCTGGCTACTTTGTATACCTGCCCTGCCTAGCTATATACCACCCTGGCTACCTGTGTACCTGCCTCCCTAGCTATATACCAGCCCTATCTACCTGTGTACCTGCCCTGCCTACTAATTTTACCAGCCCTGTCTACCTGTATAACCTGCCCTGCCTAGCTATATAACACCCCGGGTTTTACCTTTTATACCTGCCCTGCCTAGCTATATACCACCCCTTTGTCTACCTGTGTACATCCCCTGCCTAGCTATATAACCAGCCCTGTCTACCTGTGTACCTGCCCTGCCTAGTATTACCAGCCCTGTCTCCCTGTATACCTGCCCTGCCTAGCTATATACCAGCCCTGGCTACCTGTATACATGCCCTGCATAGATATATACCAGCCCTGTCAACATGTCCTCCATAGCTATAAACCAGCCCTGGCTCCCTGTATACCTGCCCTGCCTAGCTATATACCAGCCCTGTCTCCCTGTGAAACCTGCCTGCCTAGCTATAAAACCTGTCCTGTCTCCCATGTGTACCTGCCCTGCCAATTTTATACCTGCCCTGTCTAGCTTTATACCAGCCCTGTCTAGCTGTATACCTGCCCTGTCTACCTGTATACCTGCCCTGTCTACCTGTATACTGCCCTGTCAAGCTATATACCTGCCCTGTCTAGCTATATACCAACCCTGTCTAGCTATATACCAGCCCTGTCTACCTGTATACCTGCCCTGTCTACCTGTATACCTGCCCTGGCTGCCTATATGCCTCCCCGTCTGCCTATAAGTGGCCCTGTATATAACTGGCCCTGCCTGGCTAATACTAGCCCTGCCTGGCACATACTGGCCCTGCCTGGCTACATATGGCCCTGCCTGCTTACATAAGGGCCCCTGCCTGTCACTACTGGCCCTCCCTGCCTACATACTGGCGCTGACTGCCTACATACTGGCCCTAGCTGGCTAATTACTGCCCCTGGCCCTACTGGCTAATTACTGCCCCTGGCCCTACCTGGCTAATTATTTGGCCCTTACCAGGCAAATTACTGGCCCTACATGGCTAATTACTGGCCTACCTGGCTAGTTATGGGGGCACCCTAGCTACCTGGCTGATTCTGGGGCAGCCCTAGCTACATGGCTGATTACGGGGGGGCAACCCTAGCTACTGGCTAGTTACTGGGGGCACCCTAGCTACCTGGGGTAGTTACTGGGGGCAAACCCCCACTACCTGGGCTATTTCTGGGGGCTAATTACAATGGTTGGCCCTGTCTACCTACCAAATTAATGGAGGAAGGCCCTGTTTTACCACCTAATTTGGGGGTTTTCCTATTTACATGCCACTTATCTGACATTTTTTTTAAATTGCTAATTTTTTCGGGTCTAACATACGCTGTTTGGGGAATTTGATAGGAAAGTGGGTGGAAAGAGAGGAGCCCAAGATGTATTTGTGGTAAATTTACAGAGACGAGTAGTGGCCACTAGAAGAGGACACTGCATGCTGTACCGGACAGAGAAAGAAATGGAAGGGAACGACTCATCAGGGATGACGTCATGGAGGTTTGGGCCAGAAGTAGACGAAAAGGAGAAGAGAACAACTCCCATCAGAGATGACGTCTCCTGTGAGTCCCTGCTGTCAGGGGTCATTTTACTTCTATGTTGAATCAGTGCTGTATTCATGTGATGGTGACCTGACTACTGTGGATGTGATTGGTTGGGTTGTAGGTTATGTTGGTGCTTATGTAGTGTCAGTGTGGGCTTGTCCTGATTGTAAAGCAAGTGGGACACCTGACTCTGTGATGAGGGGTTTTTCTGCACCACGGTTTCTTTCTTGCTTGTGTGTAAAGGGCTCTCACAAGGAGCGGTTTTGGTGCATTTTTTTGTGTAGAAATGTACAGCATTAACTGCTCTGCCTTTCTGCACAAAAACGCACCAAAAACACATCAAAAACACTCAGTGTAAAAGCACCTTTTAAACAGTGAAATTTTATTTTAGAAAGTGGCGAGGTGCGAGAACAAGGGAAATTTTTTAAGCGGTTGTTGTATGTGGGCTGGTGGGGGCTTAGTGCCAGGGTTGATTTTTATTCCCAGTCCGGCCCTGTACATGGGGATGGCAGGTCTGAAGCTGAAAGTGAGAGTCATGTGCAGTATGTGCAATCATGACCAGTAGTGTTGGGCCCCAAAACTCAACTCCACTGACAGGACTCCAGTCTGATATTGAAGACATCCTACTACCCTGTTTCCCCAAAAATAAGACCCTCCCGAAAACAAGACATAGTGCATTTTTTATGCAATTCAGAGTTTGGCTGCTGATGTTTGTGATGAAATCACTACAGTATATTAATACATGTTGATGTTTTGTTCAACAATAAATGTGAATTATTGTTCATAGAAAAAAAAAATATCCCCTAAAAATAAGTCTTAGCTCGTTTTTAGGAGCAAAAATTAATATAAGACACTGTCTTATTTTCGGGGAAACAGGATAGGACCTGTCATATTCCATGGTATTCCTGTAATGCCATAGAAAGACACATATGCGGAAAATAAAGACTATTTATGACCACTATTAAAAAGAGCATTGGCGGTCACTAAGGGGTTAGGGAAACTCTACCCTCCACTATAATGTATTATTTACATAGTGGTAATCCTGATTAGACTTTGGGAATTGTCTGTAAAGTGCAACCATTCCCAGCAAGATATTACTTAATAATTGTAGATTAACTTTATAATGCAATCAGTGCCTGTATGAATATACATAACAGAGCAGTGCTAGTTTGTAGGATGAGTCAGTCCTCTTAATGGTGTCAGTATTTTATGGGAACATGCCTCAGGGGAGAATGCAGGCTCCTTTCCCCTGAAGCTTTCTTTTTATCCAGCCACATTTATTTTCATTTGCATTATACATCCATTTTCTGTATCTTGTGTATTCATTCTCTTCATTTAATGTATATTAATGTCTAAATTTATATGTAGAAATCCTGTGTATACAATCTTTGTTACTTTGTACGTCTGCTAGGTTATACTTTGTTACACATATAAATAACAAATTAAACTTAGAATACAAATTCCTCATGCCACTTCTTCCCCTCTAAGCCCCACTGTGTGCTCCAGCAGAGGCAGCTTAGGGTCATATATGTTATATTACAATGGTAAAGGGAAACATAATAAAAATAGTGCAATATTTTTTACAACGCTCATTGTAAACAATACGTTTTGCACTAAAATGACATTTGTGAATAAAATAGAAATGTTTGTTCCGATTTACCCCATTGCTTATCAACTGCTGCTGACAATCTGAACTGTTAAATTGAGACCCGTACCCCTAGACAAATGCCATAAGGTGCCGTTTTCAATTTTTTTTTTACTTTCAGTAGTTCTAAGCTTTGGGCATCTCTTCATCTTTAACCAGTACTAGAAGACAAAAAAGGGAGAAAAATCTGGTGCTCCTAGTGTAGGTCGTATGGATAGTGAGAAATCCAAAGGTTAGTATCACACTGATCTGTTGGTGTTGTGCAGTTCTTCTCAGGCGTGTAATATACAGTCAAAAACGTACACATAGGCTGTATGGACAAAACATTGAACTTTACTTCATTTTTATAAATTGGTGCATAAAAGACATAGTTCTATGACGAACACCTTAGGCAATGAAAAACATATGAAAACGTGGCAGTATTTTGCTGTATAGCTTCTCCTGTTTAGGAGGGGAGTGATAGTCCCATAGTAACTAGTAGAGCCGATCATGCTGAGCTGCAGCCCAGTGCCGCCATGTAATGACGCGACGTTTCGGAAGGCACGCCTTCCTTTCTCAAGCATGCGTTGTAAAGGCACTTCATCCTCTTTATTCACTGACCATGATTACACAGGTGTGCATGTCATGTTATCTATACTAAAACCAATATACTAACATCACTGTTAAAACAATATAAATGTCTCAAGCTTAGAGGACATGAAAAAGGTATAGGAGCATACTTTATATAGTGCATAAGTTACAAATAGCAACATAGACTCAAAGACTCATTTAACCCCTTTGGTGCAATTGTGTCCATTGTTGCAATCCAATACGCCTCCCTCTGTAGTAACCTAGTTTTATCTTGGCATCTATCTGAGATGTTCACTTGTTCAAGTACACACCAACATAAATCACAGATATTATGTTGGTATTCATTGAAATGTTTCGCTACAGTTGTTTGCAATTATTGGATAGTGTAATATACAGTCACAGCAGCTGCCTAAATTGTTCATTTTTTTGTCCTAATTCCCAGTCCAATGCCTTATGTTTCTGCTTTTTTATGCACACTTCAATTATGTGGTAAAATAACCTGTTCATCTTTAACCATGTACCTTAAATCATTCAGTCAAAAAGTGGCTTTAAAAAAACCCTGAAAAAACAGGGGTTTTTGCACCATCTGCTGTGCATTCTTCCAGTGAGTGACATATCATACATTCCTGTGATATCAGTTTAAGAACTTTGTTTCTCTTTTGTGACTATATCCTGTGTGACGCACTCACACTGGTCCAGTCGCCATCTTGGTTCGGCCCAAGGGTCATTCAGCTCTGGGATCGCCACTTTTCGTAACTGGGCTGGCACTCTGACAAAGGCTTCTTCTTTCTGGCCTCAGCCTGTTTTATTCCAGCACAGGTTTACAGCACAGTATACAAAAACAGAATAAACAAAACCCTAACTACAGAACAGTAGACCCTGTCTATTGGTGGTCTGGACCTAATGTCCAGCACCACACACACTGTACTCTCCCAATACGGTATCAGCTTCCCTCTTGGGGGGGGTCAGAGCTCTCTCCTCAGCTCTGCTGCTCCAAACTTCCAGGTAGCAACCAAGCCCCCCGAACACCTGGAGCACCAGTATTTTTATAGGCCTCCAGCGACCTGCCAACCTGTCCTGGAACGTGGGGATGGCCTCCACCCAACGCTATGACCGCCACGGGAAAGGCAACCCATCACTAGCCGCATAGCAGCCATACTAGCTACATGTGTCATTAACCTATGGTTACTGACGATAAATGGTTGCCTTCCCCCACAGGAACCAGGTTTTCAGTGGCACATCTGCAGCAGGTCTCCTGCTGTATTCCACCTTGTGGCAGAACCCTGCAAATGCCTAAGGTCGCTCTGCCACACTTATACAAAGTTGCTATATCAGTTCCTATTACTCTCTGGAGATGTGTTGCTTTTTCATCATTATTATTTATGATAGTAAAGAAATTATATGAGATGTTACTTGTAAATATGCTGTGGTCTTTATTATGGTTTTGTTTGGGACTATGCTGGACCTCTCATACTCAATAATACTTCTAGGGAACTGTTCACATATGTTTTGACGGGGAATTCGGTATGGACTCCGCATCACAATTCATGTGAATTCTGTGTCCTACTTATTTGAATGGACTCAGATTTTTCTGCCACAGATTTTTAAATCTACAATGCAAAAAAAAAGGGATTTCAGTGGATTCTTTGTCAGATACCCAAGACGCGGATTAGCCCCAATCAAATGGAGCTAATCTGCTTCAAAAAATAGGTGGCAAAATCCATATTTCAAAGCCCTATCTAAAATCTGTGCAGTTGTAGATTCTAGATGAATATTTTGCAGCAGATTTTTCCAACTTGTGAATACACTGTACCTGTACAATGCTGGGGTTATTTTGGGATGTGACCTTCCCACTGCAGACAGTGTTGGTTATTATCCCTTTAGATATTCTGTTGGCTATATTTGCACCTACCTGTAGGACCAGTAAGGGTACTTTCATACAGTGCAGTTTTGGTGCAGTTTTACGTACGCTCCAATTAAACTGCCTTTATTACCAGAAAGCTTCTTTCACTTATCTAAACTGTTTGGAAAGTGAGTAATCAATTAGAGTGTCTGTAATCCACAAGATTTCACACACAGTAGTTGATTATTTACTTGAAACACCTTTCTGAACAATTTACACAAATGAAAGAAGTTGCTGGTAATAAAGGCAGTTTAATTTGAGCGCAATTAAAACTGCACCAAAACTGTGCTGTGTGAAAGCTCCTTAAAGGGGAAAAGACAATTGGGCCTGATTTATGAAAACTGTCTAGCAGTAAGACTGTCTTTGTTGCTCATAGCAACCAGAGTTGAACTTTCATTTTTCCATAACAGTATAAACAATAAAAGCTGAGCTCTGATTGGTTGCTATGAACAACAAATACAGTCTTACTGCTAGACAGTTTTCACAAGTAAGGCCCATTTTATACCCTCCAAACTGTTTTTTTTTTTTTTGTGATCATCAATCTGCAACATGGTACTTTTTTCCTATTTCATCGTTTTTCTGTTCTATCCTACTATATACCAGAGTAAATTCTTTACATAAAAGGGTTTGTCCTTTATTTAAAATTAAAAAAAAAAGATCTGCTGGCCTTAAAATTAAAAAGAAAGTTAACACATGTCAGTTCCTGTGCCAACCCTGTTCCCAGTGCTTCCCACCAAAGACACAAAGCGGAGAACATTTATCAATATAGAAAAGACGCTATTATCCAGCGACCTGAGAGTAAGTCCATCATTCTTGGAGATTTATATTTAAAAAACTTGCAGCTTTATTGGAAAATCTTTAAAATTTCAAATAACTCTAAACATGGTGATTGAGAGGACGCACCGACGCGTTTCGAGAGACAACTCTCTTAGTCTTGGTGTGACGTATATCACATGTGATCTCACTTATATACCTTCTAATATCACGTGATTAAAAACGTATTAGCATATATTTTTAAAACATACAAAATCACCATAGATGTTAATATTATTAATAATGGTATTATTGAGAAATGAATTTTAACATTTTAATATTGAAACATTATATCCTGTCTTTTGTTTAAACCTGAGGGAGACCTGGTTCCCAAACGGAAAATCCACCAGGCCTCTCTCATTAGTAGTTTGTGTTTCATGTTTCCACCCATATGGGTTTGCTGACAATCTCTATCCCGTTACAAACGAAAGAATCCACATTAGCAGAATGGCTCTCTGCAAAGTGTGGAGATGCCATAGATGTATTCACAAATTCAGTTTTATTAACATCAGAAAGATGTCTTTGTATACGTGTTTACATTTATCAATATAGTCTAACTGTCTAATAAACTTAGAGACACATGTATGAAAACTTTCTAGGTTTAAAATTCACTTTGCTGTCCATAGCAACCAATCAGAGTGCCCCTCTCGTTTTTCCAGAGCACTATTTGAAATGAAAGGGGCGCTCTGATTGGTTGCTATGAGCAACAATGAGTTTTAGACCTAGACAGTTTTCATACATTTGGCCCTTAGACCAGACAGTCTTACAGTGCACCATATTTATAATAGTGTTGATGAATCTGGCACGTTAGAACTGTCTGGTCTAACCATACACCTTTTCTAAGTTGGCTTACTTTATGCCATTAACTGAGCCAAAATTTTGGCACATTATATTGGCGCATGGCATCACATGCTAAGTCATACCCCATTTTTACCAAGATCACACCTCTTTTGTCTGATGTGGCACAGAAGTGTCTCTTATAACTGTGTCACTGTAGAACATACAAAAAAAAAAATGTAGTGAACAACATGTACAGCATTTTTGGCGCAAATTTGTGCCATAATTCTGCTGCAATTACCTTAAAGGTGGGCCCCTGCCGCTGGCAGTTACTGCCCTCTTATTTCATAGAATTGGTAGAAAAAACAGGCTGCAGGTTTGCTCTTTTTACCACATAGGCCATCTCAATTGGATGAGCGTCTTTGCAATGCAAGTGAGATGGACGGCGTGACAGAGAGAGCTATGAGAGCGAAGGCGGCGCGATAAAGTATCATCATCACCCCGCATACTTTCTGTACTAGACCCCTCATGCCTCAAGCTCCCAGTGTGGAGCCTAGAGCAGGCGGACACGCTAGGGGAGCATGGATAGGCGAGTATTATTTTTTATTCACAATGCGTTAAATATATCGCAATATACATACTGTGGGGCCCCTATACTACAACCATATAGGGGGCCCCTAGTAGGTAGGTTGTTATATAGGGGCCCCTAAATAGGTAGGTAGCTATGTTATAACTACCTACCTACTAGGGGCCCCTCTTTAGTTACAAACCTACTTTCAGTGGCTTAAATACCTACCTAAAGTGCCTACCTACTGGGGAGGAATCCATTTACCTAACTACCCATTGGGGGCCCTATCTCTCTACTTACTGAGGGGTCAATGTTCTTACCTCCCAGTGGGCCTATATACCTACCTACCTACAAGATGGGGCCCTGTATACCTACCTACAAGATGGGGCTCTATATACAGTGGGGAAAATACACTGACAGTTTTGTACGTTTTCCCACCTACAAAGAATGGAAAAAAAACTGGGATCTAAATCCCACAAAATGGGGGGCTCTATAGTGCGCACTAGGGATGGCTAGAAAGATAGTCAAATCTATTAATCCGTGCTGCTCTCCATAATCCGTAATCTATGTGATCCATTTTGGCAGTGTTGCTCTATGGAATTAGAAAATACTTTTCAGGCAATCTTTCAAATACCGGGACCGTTGTGTTTGCCCGCCAGACCCAATGAAGCAGGGAATGATTCCTGTGAAACGCGTAGTCTATTACCCCTGAGCTAAGTGTTTTAATGTTCTAGGTTTTAATCTATGTTTTATTCTATGTTTTTATGAATATCGTGTGTTCTCTGTATATTTTTGTGCAATAAAATTGGTAATAAAATTGGTAAATAGACGTAAAGTCACCTGTTTTAGAACATTAGCACTAGAACAGCACGGATTACATAGATATGATTATTTTTCTAGCCATCCCTAGTGCGCTCTATAGAGCCCCCCATTTTTGTGGGATCTAGATCCCAGTTTTTTTTCTATAGTTTTACAAGGGAATTCTGACTAGACACAGAGAAATTCTTTTTTGGGAGGCCAGCTACACAGAATTACATGACTACCGGAGGCTGTTAATAAGCTTTTAACTGTGTTGTAACGGATCTGTACAACACTATAAGGTGCGAGCACAGCTGATACACGGTTTCTATACAAATATTTGCTTTATCCACTACACCAAGAGCCCCTTTTCTTTCTTTTTCCCCCCACCTCGCTGTTCTTTCCCCAAGTGTCTACTGCAAGGACTGCAAAGAATGAAGAGGTTTGTGATTTTTATCGTAGATACACTTCATCTGTGAGAGAGAGAATATAAAAAATCTTGTAAAATGGTATGGTTTTTAAATAATAAATTTTCATTTTATTGTATCAAATACCTATTTCATACAATAGAAAAACTTAATATTTGGTACATAAACCTTTGCAATTACAGAGGTAAGATATTTCTTCTAGTTCTTTGTTTTGGGTGATTTTCCCCACTCCCTTCAAAACAAATTTTCTCCAAAATTTTTTATTTTGGTTTCATTTGACTTCATGACCATCCCCTCTGGATCATCCAGATGTCATTTGGGACTTTCAAACAGCCTTGGACATTGATGTGTAGATGGGACCTTGTGGCCCTGAAAGGATTTTAGTCCATGATTTGTATGTTTGTCAAACGTAATTTTTTGGTGTGGTCTCAGTCTATTCGTCATTGAGCAAGCCCTTTCCTTTATTTGGGTGATTTCCTGACCTCCCTCAGAATCATCTTTAGCCCACGAGGCAAGATCTTGCATGGAGACCCAGACATAGTAAGATTGACAGTCATCTTGTGTTTCTTGAATTCTCTAATAATTGCACCAACAGTTGTTGCCTTCTAGTCAAACTGCTTGTCCATTGTCCTGGAGCCCATTCCAGCCTTGTGCAGGTCTACAATTTTGTCCCTGGTGTTCTTAGACAGCTATTTTTTATATTGTTATTTGGCAATATTGATAATGGTATACTGGTTTGGTCAGTAACATTACAGTGGCATTAGTTACTACATAGAAGTGACAGGCAGTGTTTTTATTGGCCCTTGCATATGTACTAATATGCAAAATATAGATAAACTGTAAATTGTAAAATCCAACAGGAACTAAATCCAAAAACAATGATGCGATTGAATTTTTTGTCTTGTTCATTCCACAAATATGTTTTCTTTTTCTGGGGTGTGGAATATGGTTTGGCTGTCTGGGGCAATTCAATTTCTGATGACCGCTCTGACTACCTTAATAAACGTGTCCTATTAGGGCTGCTATCCCTGCAACACAAATGCAAACACACAGGAACAAAACAGCAGCACTCTACAGACAGCAAGGTACAGATATACACTAATTATATGAATTATTACTATTATCATGCAATACTACCAAAAATTGTGCAGAAAAATCTAAGGTTCTTAGCACACACTTTGATCAAATTGTGAGGGCCTCTCCACCAATGGCAAGGTGACATCATCTCAGTAAAATTTAAAATTATTCATATATTCAATGCTGGTCTCTATTTTTGTTTCTTCAAAGTGCTGCTGTTTTGTTGCTCTGTATTTGCAACCATGTTTAAACATTTCACTACATCCAATTATTGGCCTCAGCTGTCTCATACTGTATATACAGGAAAAGACTGCCTGAGGCCAGTGATTGTCTGCATTGTCACATGACAGATAAAGATGACGTCAGGCAGCATGGAGAGTAGCAGTATTGTTAGAACAAAGCATGTTTCAAATGAGAGTTAAAAGTTTCTTTCCATCTTTATGGTCCCTGTTTTTTTTTAGGATTACCTTTGTTTTCATAGCATGACATGTACTGACAAATGTAATATTAGAAATATGTCACCTTTATGATTTGAAGCTATCACTTCTCTTTAGTTTGATTCAAATTTTTTGTTTGATAACTATGTGACATAAAAAAAATATAGACATGGTAAATAAGACTGCCTATTTTGTACTATGCAGACTTTGCGGTCCACATGCACACTGCACCTCTAGATAAATACTTTAGAGCTGTAGGTCACTTCTGGGGGTGCTACATCTTTCTGCTAGCTTAAATTCACTGCAAGTGTGGAATGGTACCAATAATCCAGCCAAATTTATGCCCTGAAAGGGTGCTTTTTTCTATTCACGTCCCACTATCTCAGTAAGGAACTAATTAGAGCTAAAGAGTATTTTTGAACACAAAAGAAATAGCAGAATCAATATTTGGATGCACTTCTTTAGATCCATGTACTATGTAGGAAACATAAGGGGTAACAGTGAAATATTTGTAAAAATAAATGTCAGAGCCCTATATACCTATAGCCCTATATACCTTAGGTATTTCGTTTTCAAAACTGGGTCACATCTGAGGGTGTTACACATAATTGCCAGTTAAAATAGAAAAAATGTGGTACTGCATTATCCAGTTTTATTACGTTTTATGTTATTCAGTGAGATAAACAAAGTAGCAGTCTTGCAGATATGATACATTAATATTGGTGACCAAAAAGAAAATCAGTTTTCAAGACTCCGCAGCATAATAAAACTATATTTGAACTAATTAAGGATTTACTCGTTAGCTTGTTTTTTTTTTTTTAAAATGTTATGTCCATTTATCATATCATGTCTCTGCCCTGTTAAATACATATATTTCTTCGGGTCCTTTGTGACATCATATCTGATGAAGGGCCCTGAGTAGTCTTGAAAGTTTGCTATTTAACATAATTTCTTTTTTGGGAGTGAAATTAAAGGTATCATATCTGCAACACAGCTATTTAATAATTGTCATAAAGGAACAATAAGTTATACTTGCCAGAACTATCAGAATAGAAGCTGTGAAAGGAGCAGTGCTTATGTAAGCCCCACACAAAAATGGGCTTCTCCCCTAGGTAATGATGTTTCTTATGCCGATGGCGACCCTTAATTTCTATATGGTTTCTCCTTAATGTTTATTGAGATAGTGAATGGATGGGCGCCCTGGAAACTAATGCCTTTATGGGTTGTTTTTTTTTTTCCTTCTTTTTTTTATGTTCTAAGGTCAACATATATGTTTGTGCAATTCACAATGCTGAGCCCTCATTTATGGGGCCCTTCTCTATTACTTTTTCATTTGTTATATAACTACTGCATTTATCTATCATACGGTTCATTTGTTATAGAACGACTACAATTATCTATTATACCTAAACTTCAATAAAGCCTTCTTTGGAATTTGAAAAAAAATAAAATAAAATGGGCTTCTCCCCATGATTAGCGTGTTCTCAAATGGGCTGTGGGCAGATGCATAACTTCAAGCTCTTGGGTCCTAGTGCAAAATGTGAAATTGGGGCCCTCAGCTACTATGTGCCATTTATAATACTGGTGTCTTCTTACGTGGCAGAAGGGCTTCTGGCCCCCCTTAAGCTGCAGGGCCTGGTAGCGACTGCTACCACTGCACCCCCTACAGCTACACCCCTAGCTGTGGGTGTTCCTGGGTGGGGCATGGACATTTTTGCAGGAGGGCTTACTAAAGGCATGTTCACACGGCTTAAAATGGGCCGTATTTCGGTCCGTAATTACGCGCCGAAGTGCGCCAATTACGGGCCGAAAACGGCCCATTCATTACGGTAATTCACAGTTCTCATAGAGAACTATGGATTACGTCTACTCTCCCCGCCCGGAGATAATTGACATGTCACTTTCCTAGCGGCGTAAAACGCGCCGCTAGCAGTGATTGTCTGGGCCGGCGAAGTTTCCGGCCCCCCCGCTTTACTTTTCCCCCGCTCCCCCCCCCCGCCCCCCCTCCACACGGCTTAATTGCGTGGCGTAAATACGTCCCGCAATGAAGCCCTGTGAACATAGCCTTATAAGTTGGTTGGCAAGTATGGTGTTACATCATTCTGTCAGCTCAAATCCTATAAAGGAGTGGAGTCTGAATTTAATTTAGACTCACCTGTGCCCGAAAGCCGAGGATGCTCCATTTCCTTTAAGCCCCAGCTTCTTACAGTCCAAATTTACAGAAACCTGTAAGCTTCACTCTCCTTTCTCCATTAACAGGATACAGTTTGTATTCTGCAGACAGTACTGTTTTGTTTCCTGTGCTTCCACTGGGCTTACTTTAAAACTATATCCCCATTTATTCATTATAATCTACAGTAGAAAGACCAATGTTTTCACAGTCCCATTCATTTACCACTTCCACTGATGAATGATTAAAATGATTAACTCATCCCAAAATGTTTCTCTGCAGCCTCACACACGTAACAAAGCCATGTGCAGTGGCACATGGAGTCCCTGGAGCTTCATACTACATATGGTGCTCTGCGCTACAGTGTATTACAGGGCTTTTCTTCCCTGAAGCATTGCTTCAAGGGCAGAATACCTTCTTAAGATAGCATAACATTGCATATCAATGCCTTTTAATGCACAAATAATGCAATGTTAACCAAACCATTTCATGTTGTGTTCCAAAATTAGCTCAATAAGGTGGAAACTATTACTTTCCTATGACCCTTGCCTAGTGCAGAAATATTAGTGCTATAAAGTGCTCAAATAATGTTGCCACATGGAACCCAAATAATACAGTACTATAATATACTAAAAGTAGAGGAGAGAAAAACTAATACAATATGATGTCTAAATAATAATATTAGTTCCCAAGTTCTCAAGAATTGCTAGCATGTTGTGTCCTTAATACAATATGGAATATAGCATGTATGAACACACAGCCACATATGCATGCTCGCTGAATAAATACACAAACACACACACTGCCTACATGTATGCACACACATATATGCATTCAAATGCTCACACACTCACCATATGTATACTAACATACATATGAAAATTCACTACAGTCATTCACACATACATGCATGTATTTGCACTACTCACAAAAAGTTAGGGATATTTGGCTTTTGGTTGAAGTTTCAGGATGAACATAAGATGTCTTGAATTTTTTTTAGATGAAGTAAATGAGACCATCTCTTAACTTTAGAATGCAAATGTCCAACTGTTTCAGTACTTTTTGCACAACTTGATCTCTAACTAGGAGCCTAGTGGCAAAATTCACAACAGGAGTTTGACCACTGAGTCGCCCAATAAACTTAGGGGATCAATTTGAATTGGGATTGAAACAGGCCTCCTCATCATACTGTTCACATTTTTTACATCATGAGATCAAAACAACACCTTAAAATTGATCAGCAAAATCTCGCCATAGTAAGGCTTCAAGCAGGATGCTCTCAGACGGAAGTGGCTACTGAGCTTAGTATGTCATCAGCAGATTGCAACAGAGATACAGAGAGATTGGAAGAGTCACAGAAGAACAAAGAAGTGGACGTCCTTTGGCTATATCACACATTGATGACCGCTTCATTGTAAAACAATGCCCTGCGAAACCGGATGATGAATACCACACAACTCCAGGTCCGTTTAAGAGAGGTGAAAGGCAACCAAGTGTCAGGTCAGACCATTCGTAACCGTACATCAGGGTGGTCTGCATGCTGGATGATCTGACCACACCACAAGGCACCATTGTCTTCAATGGGCCAGGGAGCATCTATGCTGGACGAGTGACCAGTAGTCCTCAGTGCTGTTTAGTGATGAAAGTATGAGTAAAAATAGAAGATAAACCTCATACTTACCTTCCGGACGCTCCAATTCACTCCCGGCTGCAGGTCCGTTATCCCAGCTGAAGCACAGAACATTCAGGCCAGAGAGTTCACATGCAGGTGACGTTGTGGTCTGTAATTGGCTGCAGCTGTCTCGTGAACGATGGACGTCTCATGCTTCAGTTGGGATGACAGACCTGCAGCCGGGAGTGAAGGAGACCCTCCGGGAGTTAAGTATGAGGTTTATCTTCTATTTTTACTCATACTCTAATAGACCAACGAGCATGAATAGGTCCCAGAACACCCCTTTAAACATGACTGGATTCCTCATCCGGTTCTGCAGCGCATTGCTTTCAATGAAGCGGTCATCAGTGTGTGATGCAGCCAAAGGACTCCAATGCTTTGCCTTTCAGTGACTCTTCCAGTCTCTCTCTATGTCTGTTGCAACCTGCTGATGACACTGTGACACTCTAAGCTCAGTGGCCACTACTGTCTGACAGAATCCTGCTTGAAGTCTCGCAATGGTGAGGTACTGTTGATCTATTGTAAGGTGTTGCCTTAGTCTCATGATGTCAAAATGTGATCATGATGAGGAGGACTGTTCAAACCCCAATTCAAATGAATCACTTAAATTAATTGGGCGATTCAGGGATCAATCGTCTGTTGTGAATTTTGAAATTAAGCTCCTTGTTAGAGATCAGCAAGCTGTACAAAAATTACTGAAACACTGAACAGTTGGACATGTGCAATCTAAATTTAAATGGGTTTTGCCAAGACGTCTTTTCCCTACCTAACAGGCTGCCGCTGTCCTGTTCAGTGCTGAAAATAGGGGTGTTGTGTTTTTTGGTTTTTTTACGTCATTTTGCCGCCTCCCGTGTGCGCTCCCGAGGCTGTGCAGTACAGCCTTGGCAGTGTAAGGAGCTCTGTGGTCTAGCTGAGCAAACATGGTGAGGTTCAAAGAGACATGCCGACTGGGGCTGGCTGTTGTGATTGATTTGTCGGGCTTCTCCTGTCTCCTGCCCTCCTCCTCCCTTCCCCCTCCAGCAGTCAGTGTCAGTTTCACTAACTACAAGCAGCTATTACTGCTCTCCTCATTGTTTTCACCCAAATTTTACTGGCAGCAAGCAGATGTCTTTACTTAAAGCTGACATTTGTCCTGGGAGTTAAGTAAAGACCTCTGCTTTCTGTCAATGACATTTCAGTGCAAGCAACCAGGAGAGAAGAAATAGCTGCTTGCTGTCAGTGAAAGTGACACTAACTGCTGGAGGAGGAGGGAGAAGGGCGGATCAATCACGAGAAGCCAGCCCCAGCCGGCAGTCACTGACTGCTACACGGAGGAGGAGGGCAGGAGAATCCTGACAGTGAATCATGAGCATTTATGAAAAATGTATAGTACCTTAATCCTATTTTCTAGGAAAGATAATACCGCACTGTAGCTTGCCTATGCAGGTGTCCTCCTGCTTTCCATAAATCTTCAAATAATATTCAGGCAGCTATTCATTTTCCAAACTCACGTATAAATTTATTGGTAAAAAACCGTCAGGCATATATTTAACATATAAATATGCATACGTTGCCTTAATATCTGCAAAATATTTCAATTTGCTGCGGTATTAAAAACTGCAAACCACCTCTAATAGTACACAATTGTGTTCCACGGTATCCAGTCTAGCTTTACTGGTAAACACTACACAGTGGTGGCATACAACGTATCAACATGTTACTTAGCTTCTGCCGTTCAGTCCTTGCGTCTGGATACTTCAGATCTCAGGCAGAACTAACTCGTCCTCTCAGCACAGTGTGGAGATACTGCGCCTGCGCGACGTTTCGGGGTGGATCCCCTTTGTCAAGCTCGCAGGAGGTAAGTAAGTGTTGGTTAAAATAGTATGTGTTCTCCTCATTTGAGGTTTAACCCTATATTGACTCTTATATCTTTTACAATATATGCTCTATCTACAATAACCTAACACCATCTATTAAACGTACTAATTAAGATTAAAAACGAAAGGCAACCTCCTATCCCTATCTCCTATAGCTACTCGCCATTAAGTTATAAAAACGCACTCCATTGGCCGTCTTCATTCAGACCTATTGGGCTCAGTGCTTCTAACTGCCTAATCCAGTATACCTCTCTTTGTAGCAGGCGTTTTTTAATATATTCCTCATTATCGCCTTCTATCTGTTCCAAAACGCACCACTTTAGTTCACCTGGATTATGACCAAGTTCAGAAAAGTGTCTCGCTACGGTAGTTTCTCCGAATTTTTTTATCTATGATGTTTGACGATTCTTTCCTAGCTTTGAACAACCGAATTTGTGATCAGTGTTCAGTTAATCTAACTTTTATTTGCCTCGTAGTTTGGCCCATGTAAACTTTGCCACAAGGGCACTTTAATAAATACACTACATCCTCCCCGAAACGTCGCGCAGGCGCAGTATCTCCACACTGTGCTGAGAGGACGAGTTAGTTCTGCCTGAGATCTGAAGTATCCAGACGCAAGGACTGAACGGCAGAAGCTATGTAACATGTTGATACGTTGTATGCCACCACTGTGTAGTGTTTACCAGTAAAGCTAGACTGGATATCAGGGAACACAATTGTGTACCATTAGAGGTGGTTTGCAGTTTTTAATACCGCAGCAAATTGAAATATTTTGCAGATATTAAGGCAACGTATGCATATGGTTTTTTACCAATAAATGTATACGTTAGTTTGGAAAATGAATAGCTGCCTGAATATTATTTGAAGATTTAGTGAATCATGAGCAGCCAGCCCCAGCTGGCAGTCACTGACTGCTGGGGCAGGGAGGGAGAAGGAGGGCAGGAGAAGCCCGACAGATTAATCACGAGCAGCCAGCCCCAGCCAGCAGTCACTGACTGCTGGAGGGGAGAGGGAGGAGGAGCACAGGAGAAGCCCGGCAGATCAATCATGAGCAGCCAGCCCCAGCCATCAGTCACTGACTGCTACATGGTGTAGGAAGGGAGGGAGGAGAGGAGAAAATTGGCGTGCCCTCAAAATAACTAAACACACAGCCATCAATATATAAACCGCTGGCAACAAAAGTGCGTACACCCTTAAGTGAAAATGGACAAATTGTGCCCAATTTGCCATTTTACCTCCACTGAGTCATGTGACTCGTTAGTGTTACAAGGTCTTAGGTGTGAATGGAGAGTAAGTATGTTATTACTCTCACACTCTCTCATACTGGTCACTGGAAATTCAACATGGCACTTCATGGCAAAGAATGTCTGAGGATCTGAAAAAAATAATTGTTGCTCTACATAGAGATGGAATTGAACTGCAGCACGGTGGTCAAGACCATACATGTTAAAGGGGTGGGTGTCAGCCTGTCAGAGCTCACACCATACATCGCACACTGCATCAAATCGGTTGGCATGGCTGTCGTCCCAGAAAGAATCCTTTTCTAAAGATGTTGCACAAGAAAGCCCACAAACAGTTTGCTGAAGACAAGCAGACTAAGGACATGCATTACTGGAACCATGTCCTGTGATCTGATGAGACCAAGATGAACTTATATGGTTCAGATGGTTTCAAGCGTGTGTGTCAGAAACCAGATGAAGAGTACAAAGACAAGTGTTTCTTGCCTACAGTCAAGAATGGTGGTGGGAGTGTCATGGTTTGGGGCTACATGAGTGCCGCTGGCTGTGGGTAGCTACAGTTTATTGAGGGAACAATGAATGCCAACATGTACTGTGACATACTGAAGCAGAGCATAATCCCCTCCCTTCAGAAACTGGATCCCAGGGCAGTATTCCAACATAATGACTCTGAACACACCTGATGACCACTGCCTTGCTAAAGAAAATAATAGTAAATGTGTTGGGCTGGCCAAGCATGTCTCCAGACCTAAACCCTAATGAGCATGTGTAGGGAATCCTCAAATGGAAAGCAATATATGCCAAATACAACGTATAGTTCCGCACAAAAAAACATTTCTGAAAAACACAATGTGAACATGGGTGCTACTGGCAGGGTTGCGGCATATATATATATACACACACACACCATTACCAGTGGCACACCAGCTGCTAAAAGGGCAATACAATACATGGAAATCCCTAAAGAAGCATTTATGCTATCTATCATACATGAAAAAAACTTTGAGATTCTTAGTTCACACGTTTGATCAAAAAATGTTTAAGCCACCCACGGCTTAAAACGTGATCTCAAGGCAGGTGGTCCTACCCTATCTTTACCTCTCAATAGAGCCAAATTCAGAATTCTCATTGGGTCAACCGACCTCCATTATCCAGAGAGAAAAATAAAAAAACACCAACCTTGCAAGCAACCCTGCCAGTGGCACCCAGGTTCACATTGTTTTTCAGAAATGTTTTTTTTGTGCAGAACTATATGTTGTATTTGGCATATATTGCTTTTAATCTATATAGGGAGGAAGGGATGCCTCCATTTTGGTTTCTTGCACCCCGCTCACTTTCACAGGCTGTTATATCAGTGCAGCTTGCAAGGTTGGTGTTTTTTTATTTTTCTCTCTGGATAATGAAGGTCGGTTGACCCAATGAGAAGTCTGAATTTGGCTGTATTGAGAGGTAAAGATAGTGTAGGACCACCTGCCTTGAGATCACATTGTAAGCCGTGGGTGGCTTAAACATTTTTTGATCAAAATGTGTGAACTAAGAATCTGAAAGTTTTTTTCACGTATGATACTGTATACCCTTGCCCACAAAAGATGGCAATCTTGTATCAGTAAAACCACAGCAGCATGTAGGGTTCTTGTAACCACGATTCCAAGCTGATTTCTCTTCATTACCTCCTAAAACAAAGTATCAAGCATTCTTCCATTCAATGACAGCAAGTAGAGATCTTAGAAATACAAGGTAAGTGTCAAAGCTACAGAACTGTAAACCAAAATATCCTTAAGCTTTTTATGTAGAGTGGGGAAAATAAGTATTTGATACACTGGTGATTTTGCAAGTTTTACCACCTATGAAGAATGAAGAGGTCTGTCATTTTCATCGTGGGTACACTTCTACTGTGAGAGACAGAATCTAAAACAAATCCAGAAAATCACATTGTATGATTTAAAAATAACTATTTTGCATGTTATTGCATGAAATTAGTATTTGATACAATAGAAACAAAGAACTTTACATTTGGTACAAAAACCTTTGTCTGCAATTACAGAGATCAGACGTTTCCTGTAGTTCAGTGATTTTGGCCACTCCTTCATACAGATCTTCTCCAGACCTTCTTCAGGTTTCGAGGCTGCTGCTTGGCTACATTTAGTTTCAGCTCCCTCCAAAGATTTTCGATTGGTTTCAGGTCTGGAGACTGGCTAGGCCATTCCAGGACTCTGAAATGCTTCTTACAGAGCCACTCACTTTTCTGAGATTCTGTACATATTTATTTATACTCAATATACACATATATACACTCATTACCTGCATGTACAAATATATACATTTACATACATACACTATACACTAAAATTATACATTATGATTGTACATTAATGCAGGACAGTTGATCAGAAGTCTGGTGGCAGCAGCCCAGGATGTATAAGCATGAGGTGGATGAGCCTTCAGTGCACCCTCACACCACTAACGAAAATCCCATAGTTCCCGATGTATTCCCAGAGCCCCCTACAAGAACAAACATTCCACAACACTCCATTTACCAACAGTGCAACCCCAAACCACCAATAAAAATCCCAAAGCACGCCATGTTTCAACAATGCAACCACACACCACTAATAAGTATTCCTCACCAATCCATGTACCAACAGTGCAACCCTACACCACTTTTATTCCCCAAGCACTCAATTCCCAACAGTGCAACTTACAACAATAAGCCCCCCAAATAGTATACAGTCATGTGCATCCTGTAGAAGGCCAGGAAAACTAAATTGTGGGCTCCATGAATCAAATACACTGGTGGGCACCAAGAATCAACTTCATTGGTGGGCCCCAGACACCCCAGTCCAATATGTACTTCTAGTTCACTCTCAAAATAACAAGTATTCCCCATCTCTCCATGTGCCTCGGGGCCCTTCAACCCTTAATATTTTTCTAAGCTTTCTGTGTCCCTATACCTCCACCAACTACATACTCTAACAGCCTCCCTATTTCCTCCCAAACACTCCCACACAACTAACAACCAACACACAGCTTCTCATGTACTTGCAACGCACTGTCACAATAACAATCATCCCACAGCTCTCATATGCTTTCAGTGCAACCCTACATTACTAATAAGCATCCAGTAGCTCCCATTGTACCTTAAGTGCAAAACCAAAAACAAGCATCCTACAGCTGTCCCTGTGCCACTGGTACACCCCCCACACCACTAAAAAAGCATTCCACCGCCCCCCATTCAATTCGAATGCACCCATACATCACGCATCACTAACAAGCATCCGATTATTCCCCATCTGCCTTCAGCGAGCCCTGACACCACTAACGAGAATTTGACAACTCCCCATGTACTTCTAGTGAACTTTTACGAAACTAAGGTGCTTTCACACAGTGCGTTTTTGGTGCGTTTTTGATGCGTTTTTTGTGCAGAAATGTACATCATTAATTGTTGTGCCTTTCTGCACAAAAACGCATCCAAAAAACACATAAAAACACACCAAAAACACAGCTGCATATGAAAGCATCCTAAGAATCCGACAGCTTCCCATGTGCTTTTAATGAGGCCTCATACCACTAAGATTCCCACAGCTACCCATGTACTTCTAATGAGCCTTCATACCACTATGAACAAATAAATGAACAAGATCCGCTCCAATGTGGACCTGGATTAAAACTTAGTGACTTTTTTTTTTTTTTTTTAACTTTTTTAATAATCCCCCAGGGGAATGGTATACATTCTCATTGGAATTAACCGCAATCAGGAGCTTCAGGCAGTGGAAAAAGTTCGGTGGTGACTGATATGTGAAAATCCAGAAAATTTGGTCCTTAAAAAACATTAAGTTATTACAATTTACAATTTAAAAAAAATTACTTTAATTCAAAAAGGGTTTCCCACCTTAGGAAAATGGGAGAAAGTGGTTGGATTTTTTCTTGTCAGTGGTATCAGGGGGGGCCAATTTTAAAGAAAAAAGTATTTGGGTAAAAATGTGGGGGGAAAATTTAGTTGATATGGGAGGGGGGGGCCTCATTAGATTGTTTCATGGGAAGATGGTTGGGAATCTTAGTGGGTGTATAGGTTTACTAGATGTTATTTGGGCGGTCGATATTTGAATTGCGTTGTTAGTGGTGTGCGGGTTTCAGTGAAAGGGCAAGGCGGGGGGGGGGGGGAAATTATCAGAGTTTTTGTTAGTGGGTGTGCATAGAAATTACATATTTAGAGGGGGCTCATAGGATTATTTAAAGGAGACTTTTCTGTCTGAAAATACAAAAAAACGGGTTTTTTTCCAGGCCCCCACGAATTCTAACCATGGTGATTTGCTATTGAGGCCATATAATTCAATGAGAATGGTATGAACCAATTTGCTGGATTTATTAATGTTACAAATAAAAGAATTTTTTCTAAGTTTTTTTAATTCAAAAAGTCACATTGGGGGGGAAAAACAAGGAAAAAGATGGTTATTATTTTAAATTTAAACTTGCATTCTTCATAAGGGGGCATTGGCTTGCCTCACGGGTTCCCCCATTATACGGGAACTGTAATTAGGAAATTTGGGTTGAAAAGGTGATTTTTTCTGTTTTTTTTATTTAAAGACTTTACCCAACAACGCTGTCATGTAACTTTTGATTGAGCCCCTGAACTACTAAAGGACTCACCACGGGGGCTCTAGGGGAAGTAAACCTAAAAATACCCCACAACAAAACTTCATGTATACCCACCACTTTCTTGTACCCCTTCCCACATTAAACCCTCAAAAATCATTAAAAAAAGTAATCCCCAGGCTCAAACCCAAAATAAATTCCAGTGCAACAAAAAAAAACAGTAAAAAATAAACCAAGTGAGATAAGGCTCCACATATACCATTTCCAAAAATCCAATTTCCACCAGTGGCACCATCCAGGGGGGACCAGTATTGGCAAGCAGTCCTGTCAGGGGGGAAAACCATGATATAAGGGCCAGGTAATGGTAGGGGTGGTCAAACAAAATTCGTGTTTCACCGGGGGGCCAATCCGCCTCACGGCGTAAACTTAAAAGGGCCAACATTATTTTTAGAACTCGGTGTAAAATGTAATACTTCTCCTTAAACAGTTAAGCGAGGCTTATTAGGAGTTAGTTTCAATTTGTTACAGTATTACTGTTACAATTCAAAGGGGGGGGGGAACTTTGATGAATTCCAGGAAGATTGGTGAGGGGGGCAGGGGGGGGAAGGCAGGGCCCAGATGGTGCGGGGCCCAAGGGAAGAGGGCCAGGGCAGGGGGCAGATGGTGCAGGTTTTTCCACAAGGGGGGGGGGTGGCCAGGGCCAGGGGTTGGTTTGGGGGCCCCAGGGGAGGTGGGGCAGGCCAGATGGTTGGAGGGGCCCAGGGGGGTGGGCAGGCAAGTTGGTGAAGGGCCAAGGGGGGGGTTGCAGGGCCAGATTTGGTTTGAGGGGGGGCCCGGGGGGAGGCAGGTCAGAATTGGTGGAGGTTTTCCCAGGGGGGAGGGCAGGGCCAAGAATGGCGGAAGTCCAGGGGGAAGGACAATGCTAGATGGTGAGGGTCACAAGGGGGTGGCAGGGGCCAAGATGGTGAGGCCCAGGGGGGGGGTTGGCAGGGGCCAGGGATGGTGAGGGCCCTAGGGGGGTTGGCAGGCCAGATTGGATGTGGGGGGGCCCCAGGGGGGGTGGAGGGGCCAGATGGTTGAGGCCCCAGGGGGAAGGGGCAGGTTCAGAATGGTTGGAGGGGTTCCCAGGGGGGAGGGCCAGGGCTTAAGATGGATTGGGGGGCCAAGGGGGGGGAGGGCAGACCAGATGGCGAGGGCCCCAGGGGGAAGAGGCCAGGCGCAGGTCAGATGGTGGAGGGCCAGGGGGGGGGGAGGGCAAGGGTCCCAGATTGGGTGAGGTTTTTCCCAGGGGGGGGGAAGGGCAGGCTTAGATTGGTTTGGAGGGGCCAGGGGGGGAAAGGGCCAGGCCAGATGGTGAGGCCATGGGGGGAGCCAAGGCCCAGGGCAGATGGTTGAGTCCAAGGGGGGAGGGGGGGTGGCATGGGGCCAAGATGGTTGAGTCCCCAGGGGGGGAGGCAGGGGATAGATGGTGAGGGGCCAAGGGGGGTAGGGGGGCCAGGGGGCCAGAGGATGGTTTGAGGCCCAGGGGAGAGTGCAAGGCAGGGCATGATGGGTGAGGTCCAGGGGGGGGGTGGCAGGGTCCAGGGGGGTTGGAGTCCCACGGGGGGGGTGGGCAGGCCAGAGAGATTTTGGGTTAGGCCCAGGGGGGAGGGCCAGGGTCGGAATTGGTGAGGCCCAGGGCGGGGGGGGGGGGCAGGGCCAGATGGCGGGAGTTCCAGGGGGGAGGGTAGGGCCCAGATGGCGGAGGGTCCCCCAGGGGGGAAGGCAGGCAAATGGTGGAATTTTTGCCCAGTGGGGGAGGGCCAGGGCCAGGATTGGTTGATTTTTGCCCTGGGGGGACGGGCGGCAGGGGGCCAGATGGTTTGAGGGGCCCGGGGGAGGAGGCAAGGGGGCCAGGCAGGAGGTGAGGGGCCAGGGGGGGAAGGCTTAGGCCAGATGGTGGTAGGTCCCCAAAGGGGGGGAAGGGGGGCCAGGCAGTTTGGTGGGGAAGGTCAAGGGGGAGGAACAGGCCAGGATGGTTTTTGATGGCCAGTGGGGGGGGAGGAGGCTGGACAGATTATGTGAGGCCCCCCAGGGGGGGCGGGGCCACGGGTCAGATGGTTGGAGGGTTTCCCAGGGGAGGGGGCAGGGTTCAGTGGTGAGTCCCCAGTGGGGGAAGGTGGGCAAAGGTTAGGTTGGGGAGGGTTCCCAGGGGGAGGGCAAAGGCAGCGCCAGGATGGGGGGGCGAGGTCCCAGGGGGGGGAGGGCAAGGGCCAGATTGGCGAGCCCAGGGGGGAGGCAGCTTAGATGGCGAGGCCCAGGGGGGAGGGAGGGGCCCAGGGGCTAGATTGGCGTGGGCCCCAGGGGGAGGGGCAGGGGGCTAGATGGCGAGGGACCCAGGGGGGCAGGGGGGGGGGAGGGGTAGATGGGGCGAGGGGGCACAGGGGGGGAGGGAGGGGTGCAGGGGCCCAGATGGTTGAGGGGCCCAGGGGGAGGGGCATGTCAGATGGTGTGGTCCCAGGGGGGAAAGGGCAAGGTTCAAGATGGGGGAGTTCCACGGGGGGAGGGGCAGTCAGATGGGGAGTTCCCCAGGGGGGGGGGGGGGGGAGGGGCTAAGTTGGTTTGAGGGGGACCCAGGGGGGAGGGGGGAGGGGCCGGGCCAGGAGGGGTGAGTTTTCCCAGGGGGGGGGAGGGGCAGGGCCCAGATTGGGCGTTCCCAGGGGGAGGGGGCAAGGGCCAGATGGGGGGAGGCACCACAGGGGGGGGGGGAGGCAGGCAGGCCAGGGTGATTGTGGGCCCCAGGGGAAGAAGGGGCCGGGGGCCCGGGGATTGGGAGGGGCCCAGGGGGGGGAGGCAGGGTCTGATTTGTGGAGTCCCAGGGGGGACGGGGAAGGCAGGCGGGGCAGGGAATGGGAGGTCCCAGGGGGGGGGAGGCAGGGCCAGAGTGGCGGAAGGGGGGGGGGGCCAGGGGGGGAGGAGCTAGGATGGCGAGGGGCCCTGGGGGGGAGGCAGGGGGGCTAGATGGGCGAGGGGCCCAGGGGGGGGAGGGCAGGGCTAGGGGAGATGGATGGGGCGATGGGGCCCACAGGGGGGCAGGGGGCAGGGGGCCAGGATTGGGCGGAAGGCCCCAAGGGGAGGGTGGGGAGGACAGGCTAGATGGTGGTGGGCCCCAGGGGGAGAGGGGCATGCCAGGGCAAAGATGGTTGGGGGGGCCCAGGGGGTAGAAAGCCAGGCAGGCCCAGAATGGTTGGAGGCCAGGGGGGAGGCAGGGGCCAAGGATGGTGGTGGCCCAGTGGGGGCCGGCCAGGCTATGATGGTGAGGGCCCAGGGGGGAGGGGGAGCGGCAGGCTAGATTTGGTGAGGGCCCAGGGGAGGGGGGAGGGGGGCGGGCTAAGATTTGGTTGAGGCCCCAGGGAGGGGGAGGCAAGGGGCTAGTGGTGAGCAAAAGGGAGGGGGGGGAATGCAGGCTTAGGATTGGTGGCGGGCCCAGGGAGGGCAAGGCCAGGCCAGGGTTTAAGGCTGGTAAGGGGCCCCTGGGAGGAGGCCCAAGGCTAGGCTGGTAGGGGGTCCAGAAAGGGGAGGATGGGGAATTAGCTAGTTAAGGGCCCAAGAAAAGGGAGGGGGGGATAGGGGTACTAGATTTGGTTGCAGGCCCCGGGAAAGGGGGGGGGGTTGGGCAGGGGCTAAAACTGGTAGGGGGGACCCTGGGTGGGGGGGGTTATCTGTAGGGACCTGGTGGGGGAAGGGTAGGGACTTAAGTGGTAAAAGGGCCCCAGTAGTAACAAGTACCAAGGCCCTTTTTACCAGCCTATTGATGGTTCCTCCACAGAATAGAGGGGGATTTCTTCTTTGCCCCAGGGGCAGGGAAGCTAAATCTTTTTCTCCAGGCATTCCTGCCAGGGCCTGCAGGGGGGCAGGGAGGCCGGGAGGAAAAATACAAAAAATTGGAGCAGGCGGGAGCCAGCGGTCTGTTGGCTCTTCTGTACTTTTTAAGCCACAGAGGGGCTTGCCTGGGCCACGCCCCCTGTGTCCACTGAGCTGTGCTTGGCCCCTGCCCTCCTCTGATTTCCCAATGAGAGGAAGCAAGCCGTGCGGGGAAAGCTGCACGGTCCTCCAGGGATAATAGGGTTTCTTTCTCCTTGAAATATCTGTACAGGCAGCAATCAGGGAAAAATCCATTGACATTTCCGGACTCCTGATGCTTGGCAGGTACGAGGGGGGACATTGGGGACTTTTTTGGAGCTGAGGCTTCATAAAGCAGCAAAGGACCGTGCCTCCGGCAGTGTTTCAAACAAGCTTTACTGCTAAACAATCTTTCTTAAACACCCGGGCGCTGCTATCACTGATTACATGAAGGTAGGGAGCAAAAACGCAGCTGATTTGGATGGTAAAAAAATTGCCTGGCGGGTTCCCAAGGGAATCACATCCGCCGGGGCTGAGCCCCAACAGCCTCAGGCAAACAGGTGAGCCGGGGGCTGGATATCACAAGGACAATGGGCCTGATTTTTCCTGTGTTTGGGGGGACAAACCCGGTGCGGTTACTGGGTTTTTCAGATGGTTGCTTCAGATGTTATGGGGGGCCCCTGAAATTTACTTATGGGAAGGGCCCTGACTCTATTCCCTCTGTATAAAAAACAAAGGAATTCACAGCTCCCCCAAAAATTTTACCTGGAGTATTAACGTTTCCACAAAAAACAGAAAAAAACAAGGGCATTCTAAATGGTAAAGGGATTTGCAATGTTTATTGGTGCTTGGTGCCTTGGAGGGGACTTTTCCTTGTATTAATATTTAAAAAAAACAAGTGTTGTTTGCTTTTTTAACAAGGAGTGGAAAAATAAAAAACAGTAGATAGGGCAATTATACTGTTTAGTGTTATGTTACATTCTGTTTTTAGGGATGTTTTTACTTATTTTAGGTTGCTGAGGTCACTGGAAGGGAAGGGTTTTTAATATTTTTAAGGCAAAAGCCAGGGAGAGTTGTGCTAGGGTTGTTAAGAAAGAGGGGGGGGGACCAGTTTGTTGCTGGGGCAAAGGGGATAGGGGCCATGTTTGCCTTAGTGGAAGTAGGAGCATGTGAGCCTTCTTAAAGGGTTGAGTTGGTGGTTCAGTTGAGTGGGAAAAATCCAGTTTTTCAAGCTCAGCTCAGTCTGGAGGATTTGGAAACTAGTTTGTTATGGCAACAGAAAAATAGGGCAAAACACTTACTATTCTTGCCAGTGATAGGAGAGGGGCCAGGGGAATGGGGTGGGGGGACAACCCCACTTTCAGTGTAGGACCAGTTAAATTCCAGAGGGAAATCTACGGTGGTTTGAAATTGGGATCCCCAGAGGTTTAACAGAGGTGGGCATGGCAACCGGGCAGGGGATAAAAAAACTGCCCCCTTACAGTTTTGTGGTCCTAGGATGTAGGCCTAATTACTTCGGTTTCCCGGGGTATAGTAGTAAATCAAAAAAAAAAGGTCTGAATGAGAGCATAGATTTTATGCCAACTTTTTGAAAAAATTGAAAAAAAAAGCTAGGAGTATTAGGTGGGCGGCGCGAGTTATAAAAAAATTTTGCATTTTTGGCCACGCCCTTAATCTTGACGGTATTGTGCCACGCCCTTCAATAAGGCCCACAAACCTTTACTCACTAAATTGCATAAAAGGGCTTTGGAAGGAAAGCAGGGTTTAAGATGGGGCCCTTAATGGCCAGGGTAGTTTTTAAAGCCCCCCCATTAAAACAGGTAGTTTTGGGCCTTACAGGGCAGGTTAGATTTGCCTCTTCTTGTTAGCCAGGTTAGAGGCCAATCTTTGTAGGCCAGGTTTAGGTTTTGGCCCCCCCTTTTGTGTTAGGCGGGGTTTTAGGATGGCCCCCATTTGGTGTAGGCCCAGGGTATGAATGGCCCCCCAATCCCCCCATTGTGTTTTGGCCAGGTAGTGCCCCCTTGTTTGGCCAGGTAGTGGGGCCCCTCTGTTGGGGCCAGGTTAGATTGCCCCCCTACTTTCAGGTGTGGGGTCCCACCCCTTCTGTTGCCAGGTAGGATAGCCCCAATGGTTTTGCCAGGGTTAGTTGCCCCCCTCTGGGTAGGGCAGGTAGTTGCCCATTCGTTAGGCCTGTAGTTGCCCCATCATTAGCCAGGTTTTAGTGGGCCCCCCCATTGTTAGATCCAGGGTTAGTTTGCCTCCATTTGTTGGCTAGGTAGGACCCCCCCATTGGTAAGCCAGGTAGTGGGCCCCCCCATTTTGTTTAAGGGCCTGGTAGGTACCCCCATTTTAGTTGCAGGTGTGGGCCCCCATTTAGTAGCCAGGGTAGTGCCTCCATTGTTGGCCAGGGTGTGCCCCCATTGTAGGGCCAGGTAGTTGGGCCCCCCACCCTCATTGTCAGCCTGGGTATACTGCCCCCCCATTGTAGCCAGGTAGTGCCCCCCCATTGTATAAAGCCAGGGGTAGTTTGGCCCCCATTTGGTTAATAGCCCAGGTAGTTGCCCCCTATGTTGCCAGGTAATTGCCCCATTGTAGTGGGGGTAGGGCCCCCCCCATTGTAGCCAGGGTAAGGGTACCCCCCATTGTAAGCCAGGGTTTAGGTGCCCCCATTAGTTAGCAGGTAGTGCCCCCTTGTTGCCAGGTATTGCACTTTTGTAGCTAGGTTAGGGTTTCCCCCCATTGTTAGCCATGGGTAGTGCCCCCCATTGTTAGGGCCCGGTTAAGTTGCCCCCAATTTTTGTTAAGCCAGGGTAGACCCCCAATTGTAGCCAGTGGGACCCACCCATTGGTTTTAGCCAGGGAACCACAGGTGCTCCCCCTAAAAAAATAATTATATAATAAAAAAAATAATTAAAAAAATAGTTTCCACTTTAATCCCTGGAACCCAGGGGGCTCCTGCCAAGGTGGGCGGCCAGGCCCTTCCTGGCCCGATTCTCACTCAGCAGTGGTCCAACAGGGGGATGTTGAGAAGGCAGGCCCGGCGCGTCCAATCCTCTGTTGACGGGGCTGGGACATGTAGTTTGCACGGCGCACCAGCGGCGGGGCGGGGGGACATTTTTTACAGGCGGGAGGGAGCAGGAGGGGAGCGCGGATCCCTCCTGCCTTCCTCCTGCCTCAGGGCGGAGGGGACTCCGGTCGGGGTTGAGCGGAACCTGCGGGGGGCCCGATTCCCTCCCGCCCCCGTGGGGAAAAACGGACCGGGGCGGCGGGGGGAGTTTTTAGAGCACCCAGCGCTTTTTACTCGGGCCGGCGCGGCCATTTTTAAAAAGGGACCCGCCGCCTGCTTGTGGGCGGGAGGGGATTTGCCATACTCACCGGGAGGAGGGGCGGGGGGGGGGACCCAAAAATCGCGGGACCCCCCCGCCCAAAAAAAAAAAAAATTACGGAGGGGGGGGAGGTTTGGGGCATTGTATGGAAAAGGGGGAGGGGCCCCCTGGACCATTGGCCTTTCAATTTTTTCCAAGAGAGGGTATACTATGGCTATTAGAGGGGGGAGGCCTTTTTCTGATGAGGTTGGATGGATAGTTGTTTTGGAGGATTTGGGGACTGAAAGAGGTTGGAGTCCTTCAAGAGGGGAAAGTGGCAAATTGTGTGGGAGAATGTTGTTACCATAAAACCTGTGTTTTCGATGGCAAGTAACCTTCACCAAGTTACCCAAAAAAGCCATGGAGTGAAAAAATACTGGAAGTTTTTCTGAAGGAAAAAAAGTGGTTTGTACAGGCATCCACCACTGTTTTCATGGGACTGCCCACCACTACACCCATGGGCAAATTTCCCACAAGTTGCCAACCAAAGTATCTGCATTGCTTTTTAAATTAAGGGGGGTCTCCACATTAATATTTCAGTTTGCCAACTTCTCCCCACCCACTTAAAACAAAAGAATCCCACAAAGCTGCCCCATGTTTTCTTTCCCAATGTTAACCCCTAAAACATTTGATAAATTCCCACAGCTAACAAAACATTCCCACCAGTTATAAAAACTTATTTTCAACTACTTCTTTTTTCCCTTATTGTTGCTTTTTACCTGCAGGTCTCTTATTAATTCATGTTTTTGGGAAAAAATGATGTAGGAAGGGTTGTGGAAAGGAAAATATTCAGGTTGAATTAAAAAACTTTTAAGAGGGGGGCTTGGATTATAATTTGATTGTAAAAGGCTTTTTGAGGAGTAAAGCTTTTCTATGGTTCCAGATATGGTTGTATATACAAGAAAATGGAAAAATTTGCAGGGGGGACTTTTTTATATATTTTATGAGTACAAATAGGGGCCAAAAGATGCACAAAAAAAAAAACCGCTCGGGCTGTACTCACAAACTCTTAGGGCGTGTTTCCAAACAAACGGGGGCTTATTTCCGGGGGGGGATTTTTTGTTGGAAGCGTTTTGAAGGGGGCGTTTTACTAGGGGGGGGCACGGGGGGCGGGGGTGGGTGGCGGGGGTGGGTGGGTGGGGGGGGTGGTGGGTAGGGGGGGGCGGGGGGGGGGGTAGGGGGGGGGGGAGGGGGGGGGCCGGAGCTCGGGGGGTGGCGCCGCGTTCCGGGGCCCATTGGGACAATGTGCATTGGTTTTGTACGGCGCGGTCGCGCGTTTAAAATAAATGGTGGGGCATGGTCAACTTGATTCCCGGGCCCCGCGGGGGGATTCGCGAGCGGGGGAAGCGGGAGCGGTGAATTCCCATGTTACTCTATGGAGAGCAGTGGATTTTACCCGTAATTGCTTTGCGGCGGAATGGCGCCCCGTGCTTTTTTTGCAGCGCAAAATTCGGGAGGGCAAGTTAGTTACGCGGGCCAAAATCCGCGAGGGCGGGGCAGTGGGGGGGGGAAATTAAAGCGGGTGTGGTGCAAACACTAGGCCTTTATGAATAAAATTATGGTTCCCACTTAATTTGGGAATGGGAGAGCTAGTGTGGACTCTTTTTTCTGCGAGGGATAGGGTTGCAGGTACCAAGTTTGGGAACCTTGTAACCTCTAAAATTTGATATTTTTAAGCATTATTTTTCCTCATCAATTATGGCATCAATGTTTTGTTATGGTACCAAAAAAAAAAACCTCTTTACATTTTAAACTACTGTTCTTCTGCTTAGATGTTTAAAATGTGCCAAATGTTCTGGGGGACCAGGGATTCTTGGGAAGGTGAATATAGCCATAGGCCCCATAGTAAAAAACCAGTTGTATTTAATGGTTAAACTCGACCAGGCGGGTACCATATTATAAATTTGAGACCTTTAAGTGATCACAGTAAAAAGATAGCAAATCTTCCTTCTGAGTTCATTTCTTCTTTTCTCTTTTCTCCATTTCAAGGGTTCTAAAACCACAAATGAAAGTCTTCTTTCCAGTCCATGGGACTCTTTTCCTTATTTAGAAATTTATCAAACCAAAAACATTCTTTTAAGAATAAACTACTTTGTCCAAGCCACTTCCATTACCCTGTCCAAATTCCCTACCTATGTGACCAAAATAAAACTCTCTAATCTATAAGGCAACCCAAAAAAAATGGTTAGTAATGGGGGGGGAACCCATTTGTGCCTTCTAAACAAGTAAAATACAATCAAGGGGCTTAGAGGGGGCTTTTCCTTTTTAGCTGCCAAGTTTTAGTTTTTTCCAGGGTTTTGTATACTCTCTATAGAAGTAAGTTAATTTTCCCCCAATTATTAGGGATATATTAGGTACACCCCCCAAAAAAAAAATAGGTACGGCCTGGTTAGAGTAAGCACCTTTTTAGGTTAGGTTAAAAATCATCAATTAGGGTAGGGTGGTATATCCCTTTCTTAGTTGGTAAAATTACCACTTAAAGGTAAACCTCATTAAGGTAGGTTTTATTTCTAGGGGGGGGCTACTATTAAAATAGCTTTAGGGTGTTATTATAGGCCCCCAAATAAGTTAGAAATTAATAGGTTTTCACTTATTAATGTAAGGTTATATAGGGCCCCCATAGGGGTTTGGTACGTTATTATAGGGCTTCTTGTAGGTAGGGAATATAAGACCCCCACTTGGTAGGGTAGGTTTATATATTTAAAGCCCTTAGGGCCAGGGGGCGAATACTAAAGACGAATAGCCAGGGGCCCCCAAAAAAGCAAACAACTTTTTGGATTGGGGCCCCTAACCCCCCCCTCCGCCACCTCCCCTGACCACGGGGGGGGACCATTATTTTGTACCCCAGGGACCATTTTTGCGTGTTAGGATAAAATTGAAGTAATTACAAGGGGGGTAAAAACTATTCTCACCCTTCATTCTCCTAAATTTATTGTTTACCAAAAAAAAAAAAAATTTTCCATATAAACCAAATAACCAAAAAAAATTACCAATAATTACTACTACATAATGCGGAACGGTTTATACTATGACCCACCAAATTACAACGTTTATGGGATGAATTAAATTACCCCCTTTACACTATTACTGAATCAGTTTAAACAAAAGGACCATATAGTATCGCCAGATTAGTGACCATATTAGGTGTATTTGGTAACGGGGTCGGAAGTTTATGTGGGATCCTCTGGGGGAAACACCGCATAAGTGATTGGCGGTAAAGAGGCCCCACGCCAGGGGGAGGCGGAATCTATAGTAGGGTTTTCCGGTTTTTCCAAAAACCAGGAAGGGCCGCCAGCAAAGCGGGGATTGGAATTTGCTGCGGGGGGCGGGAGTATAACCAAGGGTTCGCTACCCCTGGACGTTGGTCTGCGTTCGGAGGCAAGGGGCCAAAGGTGTAGTTTTTAGCCGTTTGTTGCTGGAATGTTTCAGGGGCAGGCTATAGTCGGGGGGGGGAGGGAAAATTCGAGGTCAGGGCAGGGGGACCCAAAAGATGGTTTTTGGTCGAGGATAAGGAAAGGCTAATGGTTTTTTAACGGTTACCACCAGTTAAATTCAGAAATCAAGGCTTGGGGGGAAAGCTTTTTTCTTCCAAAATAGGCTAATTGGGAACTAAAAGGGGATTCCGGCCAAAAAACAAGCCACCAGGAAAAAGGGGGCAGGGGGGTTTATAGGGGCAGGTTGACCGGAAGGGCCAAAATTTACCCCAAAAAAAAAAACCGGGTTTTTCTTAGGCACTGGCCCTTTTTAAAAAATCTCACTGAGGCGGCGCGGGGCGCGAGGGGGAAACTGAAGAAGCTGGCAAAAAAAAAACAATAAACAGGGGAGCTGCGGGCGGGGGTAAGTTAAGGAGGGGGGAACTTGGGGACGGGTACGGGTGGAGTTGTATGGCCCACCAGCCCGCGCTCGTGGGCAGGGGGGACCAAACGGGTGTTGCCTTGCGCCCGGGGGACGGGCGTTCGGCGGGGGACTCAAACCGTTGGACAGGGGGTATATTTTTACTTAGTGTTTTTAACCCAAGGGCCTTTTTGCAGGGGGGGGGGGGGGGGGGAAACTGTATTATTTACCTCCCCATAAACAATGACAATATAGAGGTTAGGGGATAGGGGTCACCAGTGGTTACACAGGGGGGCTCTGTATAGACTGTTAATATTAACCAATACCCCACAGGTGACCATTATTGGGTGGTTTTAGGGGAAACCAGTGTTTACACATGCTCTGCGTAGATAAATAAAAAAGTGATTACAGGTGTAGTTATTCATCTGGTGACTCAATCAGGTTGGGGAAGTTTTCTTCTGAAACAAGTCGTTTGGACTTTTCACCCTTTGTTCTGGCGCATCCGGTTCCAGTTTTGCCCACCATCATGAATGGAAAATTTTATCCGAACCCCACACTGGGGGTTCCTTGCAGATTTTAGAAACAAAAAATATCTTTAGAAAAATCCTGACTTTTCCAAGGGCACATGCCCCCCTTGGCCTAATATGGGGGTTCCCATTTAAGGGCATGGTTTTTTGATAGGGGATATAAGGGGCCCCAAAAATAGGCAAGGTTTTAGGTAGGGGCCAATAGGGGAGTGCCCCCATCTAAGGCAGGCTAGGAGGTTTAGGGTAGCTATTAGGGGGGAAAGCCATTTTACAGGGTAGAAAGGGGGTTAGGGTTGGGGGTATTTTTTTTAGGGGGCCCATATAGGTAGGCAAGCTTTAGGGGGGTTTATACAGGGGCAGGGGGGGACAGGCTTCACAGTAGGGCTATAGGGGATTTTCCAGGGCAGGGCGACTTAGAGTATTTTGGCAAGGGCCCTTTTAGGGGGGGTATTGGCAGGCAGGGGCTGGGGGGCTATGCCAGGCAGGCTTTGGGGTATCTAGGCCGGCTTAGGGGGGGTTTTTTATTCAAAGGGCTGGCTAGGGGCTATAAAAAAAGCAGGATATTGGGGCTATGAGGGCCGGGGGTGCCTAAGGGGGCTTAATAAAGGGCCGCGTAGGGGGGCTATAAAAAGGCAAAGCTAGGGGGGTATTAAGGGGGCAATTTTAGGGGGAGGTATAACCTGGGGAAGGCTTTGGGGGGGTATTACGGGGAGGCTTAGGGTATTAAAGGGGCAGGCTTGGGGGGAAAAATATTACGGGCCAGCTTTTTTTAGGGGGTCTTACGGGCCGGGTTAGGGGGTATAACGGCAGGCTTGGGGGGTCCGGCAGGCTTAGGGGGTATAAAGGGGGGTTAGGGGGATACAGGTGGGCTTAGGGGTATACAGGGAGGGTTTGGGGCAGGGTAAAAAAAAAGAAAAATTTCCCCTTTCTCACCTTGGGCCACGTTTTCCCCCGATCGCCGCGGGTTCAGCCTTCTGCACCTCTCTGCAGCCTCTGGCTCAGCGCGGGGGGCGCGGTGCGGACATCAATGCCCCCCCACCACCTGATCACAGAGGGGGCCGCAGGGGAAGTACAGGGGAGCGATCGGCGCTCCGTTCTGCTATCTCCATGGAAGCGCTGCCTCTGAACGCTCGGGCCTGTACGAAGGTATACACCCCTTTAGGTAGATATTTCACCCCTGTAGGTAGGTATATGCCCCTGTAGGTAGGTAGATATCAACCCCTGTATTTAAGTAAATGTAGTCCCCTTTAGGTAGGATTTATGCCCCCTTAATAGAGCCCCTGTACCTTTGGTCAATGTAGGGATGCTTTTTTTTAATAAATAGGCCCCCACTGTAAGTAAATATAGCCCCTTATAAGTAAATATAGTTAACTCCCCCGTAAGTAGATATAAACCCCCTGTAAGCAGCTATAGACCCTCTGGAAGTAAAAAAAGCCCTCCTGTAGGTAGATATAGTCTCCTTGTAGATAGGTATTGTCCATCTGTAGGTAGCTATAGCCCTCTGTAGGTAGATATAGGCAGGAATAAAGGCTAAAAAAGACAATTTTAAAAAAAATGTGCTAACCTCTCCATGTTCTCCTGCCGTCATCACACCGCTTATGCCAGGACATTGCTTCTGGCTTAGGAGACCCAGCATCACAGCACTGTATATACAATTGGGAAGGAAAAGCAGAGTGTTAGCAACCCCTGGCTCGTTTTGTGACACTCCCGGGTATTTTTCACCTCTGTGACCTCCAGCATTGTAGCCTGTCTGCATCCTGATGGCATTAGTTTTCAACCTGCCCTAATAAAGTGTAATAGAGCATGAGTCTGCAATACAAAATTAATGATGGAACCATTAAGATTTTGGTTGGATGACAATTTTATAATTTATCATCAGTCTTTTTCTTAATTTACAATGGTCAATTGTGATCTCTTACAAACGGATTGGATTATGACGGTAATTTACCTGTGTTTTGTACAGCACATGGTGGCATAAAAGAATTCTTAAACACAAATTTAGGATACTCCATTCTACTAATGCTGTATTTACCGCCTATGCCTCCCTATGCAACAGGACTGAATTATTCCCTCCCTTAAACCATTCCCAACATTTCATACACATGTATGTCAAGATATTGAGCTGAATGAATGCAGCAGCCTGGCAGCTGTTAATTACAGCTGACAACTGTCCTGAGAGATAACTTTGATTGTAGCCATTTAACCACTTGGATGCAGTCAGTGCAGCCGTGTCATCTAAGCCATTATATACCTATAACATGATGTAGTAGAAATGTGGTAACGGTACACTATGCAGAAAAAAAAAAAATTAGGGATTGCAGTAATGACAACAATTAGCCCCCTTTTTTAAGTTCCCAAGTGCTAAAATTTTAATTAAAAAGATAAAAGGTCTTTAAAATATAGAAAAACAAGGAAATTATTAAAATGTTTAAAAAACCCTATTCTCATTTTTATAAAGGTAGAAGGGGTGTACTAGGGGTTTTCGGGATAAGGTACAAGGGAAAGAATGATGCAGTTAAAAAAATTTTGAATCTATACGAATCTTCTTAGGGGGTGCAACTTATTTTATTCATATCTTTTACTTTCCCCTTTATAGTGCCTTTGGAGTGCTTTGGAGGGTGGGTACCCATTCTTCCACCCATGAATTGCTGAAAAAAGCAGTGTGGAGGTGAATGCTTAATCTCTTAATACCAGATGGCTCCCATCCCCATACTATAAACTCAGTCTCTGCCAAGTGCTTGCTGCCTCCTCCAGGTAAAGTGGAGAGACGATGTTCTGCATCCAAACTTTGTCTCTTCCTGATTACTGCATCTGAGCTCTCGATGACCACATAAAATTATGGAATGCTCAGGTCGGCCCACTGGCCTTAATTTTGACACGTGTTTTACTGTGTGCTGGGGTCTTCCTTAACCCCTTACCGCCCCAACCACCTTGAAAGAGACCCATTTTTTAAATCTGACATGTGTCACTTTATGTGAGAATAACATTTTGATACTTCTACCTATTCATGTGATTCAGAGATTGTTTTCTCGTGACCCATTGCACCTAATAATAGGCTGGAATGCGTCTGATGTATGAACCTGTTCTACGGTGGGTCATAAATCAGGCGCAATCTGGCGCTTTGAAAGTGGTATACCTGTTCCAACTGTAATGCACCATGAAATGACAAGGTTTTTTTCAGGTGTTTTTAATAAAATACAGCAATCCTGGTAGCGTTTTTTATTTTTATTTTTTACAGAGGTCACCATTTGTTATAAATGTCATGCTAGCTTTACTCAGCAGGTTGATACGATTACAGTGATACCCAATTTGTATATTTTTTATGTTTACTGCTTTTACACAAAAACTCTTTTATTCAAAAGGGAAAAGAAATGTTTGCAACGCCATAGTCTGAGAGACATTTTTTTTTTTTTTTTCTGTGTATGGAGCTGTGTAGGGGCTTGTTTATTGTAGGATGAGTTTATGTTTTTATTGGTATCATTTTTTGGGGGGACAAAGATTTATAATCGCTTTTAAATCAATTTTTGGAAGGCAGTGTGAATAAAATACTACAATTCTATTAGTGTTTTTTATTTTTACCAGCGCTAACCGTTAAATATATGTGACAAGTTAGTTTTACTCTGTGGTTTGAGTCGATTATGGTAATACCCAATTTGTATAGATTTTTTATGCTTAAGTGCTTTAAAAAAAGTGTTTTATTGTGTAAAACAATATTTATGCGTCACTGTCTTGATAGCCATAACTTTTTTTATTTTTCCATATTCAAAGCTGTGTAAGGGCTTTTTTTCAGGATGAACAGCCATTTTTATTGATACTACTTTTGTTTTTATATGAGTTTTTGATCCATTTTAGCAGTATGACTGCTGTGTACTGCTCTCCATAGCAACTGTTAATCACTATGTACAGCTATGCCCACAGGGTACGGCCAGGCATAGTGACATCACGGGCAGCATGGAAGGCTTTCTCCAATGGATACAAAGTTGAGCTCTCTCCCTCTGTCTTTCCCTTAGCTGCTGCAATCGCAATTGATCCAGGAAACGAAGGGTTAATAGCCCGCAGCCGGAGTGAGTGATGCGGAATGAGAACATCACTCCTGCAGCCACTGATTGACTGTAGCGGTAACATGTCTCTACTTACACCATCATTCAGAGCTGTTCACTTCTGATAGCTAGCAAAATCCGTCTGACAATGATATGATATCATGATACTTTCGACATTTTTTTAAACAAACATAGTAAACATCAATTCACACTGTAATAAAACTTTTTATTAACACGCAATTGCCATCATGAGCTCCAAACAAGACCATACAGTGGCATCGGCTACCAAAGGCAACCTTGGTAAAAAAAAAAAAGTATAATACACTGCATATTTCTTTTTACTGTATGCTTCTGTATGAAAATTTGGATGCTACAAACAGTATTTGTGAGTATATATCAATATGTATTGTGACAAAGCACAAATTATGGCAGTCGATGGACGATATGTGTCACCAAATTACAGGACCTCGGTGAAGTAAGGGCTTGTTCACACAGAGTATACACTCCGTGTTACAAGCGCTTTAAGGATCCATCTTGGGGTCCGCTCTGTCAGTCCCCAACAATTAGCAGTGAGATTTTCACTGCTGTCTATGCCGAACACGGAGCGGCGTTCACATGAGGGATTGCCGTGCGTGTTTCCAAAGCGCCGCTGGGGTCCGTTTTAAAAAGAATTGCATGTCAATTCCGTGTTCGGCATAGACAGCAGTGAGAATCTCACTGCTAATTGTTTAGATCCATCTTGGAGACCGACAGAATGGACCCCAAGACGGATCCTTAAAGCGCTTGTAACACGGAGTGTATACTCTGTGTGAACAAGCCCTAAATCGTATATATTTGGTCAGTAACCGTAGGTTGCTGACACGTTTAAATGTTAGCATAGCTGCTTGGAGCAGTCTCAGGGTTGGGTGGAATGACCGCTCCCACATTTCCAGTCCAGGTTTTCTCTGGCCTAATTAAGCCAGGAAGTTTAAGAGAATAGGTGCCAATCAGGTATGTGCATTGAGAAAGAGAAAAAAAAAACATGTTTCATTCCTATAAGGAGTTGAACCTAAGACCCCTATCCTGAAAGGCAGAAGTATTAACCACTCAGTCACATTTTAGCTTCTCACAGCTCTTGTATTTTAGGTAACTTGACTTTACATAAACAGAACTTTGTTTGACTAGAGTGAGCACTATGTGGGGAAATAGTCTCCAAAAAAAAGGGAATCTCACAAGAGAACAGAGAGTGACTTCTGATCACTATATTTACTATTCTGTCATAGGCAAACTTAAACTCTATCAGTTCTCTATCTATAAAACACTAAAATGTAACTTGTACTGTATTATGTATAACTCTTAACCTCTATACACACTATTTAAAAACCTGATTTCTAACCTCACCATTTAACCCTTTCTACTTCTGAAGGAAGGAATAGCTCCTTTTCCATTATCAAGTCTGGTGGAACCCCACCTACCAACAGGAAAGCCTTATATATACGGCAAATTATTAACTTCAGTGAGGGATCCCAAGCATCCTACTTGGGCAATCATCCCTAATCTAATGGACACAGGACAAAGAGAGCTCCCTTTTGACACCCTCTGCAGCGGATGTGGCACTTGTAGACAGAGGGGAGAAATCACAATTTAAAACGTCATGCCTGACCTCCCCAACATGTTTCACCAGCTAACCTGGCATCATCAGGGGTTAGAGGTGACCGGACCTCTAACCCCTCTAATTGGGACCTCTAATTGGGTTTAAGTTTCAAAAATTAGTACTTGGTCATGCTCTTCCTAACAATATGAGACATTTCTAGCTGATGGCATATCCCACTGTCTTGCTGGAAGCTCCCATCCACCCAGAGAGGACAATCAGCATGTATGTACAACACTTATAACTGGGAACCATTTCGAGTAGGAGTCATTTACCACCACTTTCTGTGTACGATTCCATAGCCAGTTTTTAATCCAATTACACACTATTATTTCTAACCAAGTAGACTTTAATTAACCTAGTAGGCACTTATAAGGGCCAGTGTCAAACGCCTTTGCAAAGCCTAAAAGCACTATGTACAGGGCTGCACCAGAAGTCTGGCGTCTTTTCAGCCTGAAAACTGGCGCAGCCCTGTTTGCTATATTTGTTTTCAGACAAACTCCAATATTGGGCGCATTACAAAGCGCCTGCGGTACTTTATAATGCGTCTGAGATCGTGGGGCATGCTGGAGGCGTGTCGCACTGCAACCGTACGATTCTACACATTTATGACTTTTGAATGGCAAATCCAGGTGCTAAATCTATGGCCCGCAGTAGAAAAGGTTCATAGATTTAGGCGCTTTCTACGCTACTAATGCACACAAAAAAATTACACTTGGCTGCCAAAAATCATACATGTTGTCCTATTTCCATAGCTGCTCCACTATCCAGACTTTTACTCTTTAAGAACTTTTGGGTGAAAGCCATCTGGGCGGCCTGGAGTCTTGCGCACATTCAGTTTGTTTAACATGTCTTAGACCATTTCTACACACAGCCAATTTATTATATCAGTTTATGTATTAATAGTACTGGCGCCATCTATGTTTGCACTGACCTCACCCCCATAAGCTACTTTCTTCTCTTTTGTATATACAGAGCTGAAGATCCTATTTAGTAGCTCTGCCTTCTCCTGATCTCCAGAGACCAGAGCCCCATTATTCTTATTTAAGGGTCCTTCATGCTCTGACATTGTTTTTATGGCATTTATATGTTTAAGGAACTTCTTGGTGTTAGTTGTGCTGTCCTTGGCCACTTGCCGTTCATTTTAGCTGATTTGATCACTTTTTTACAGATTTTATTAAGCTCTGTCATTTTCAAAGGCTAATGATGACCCCTCTGACATATTTTTCGAATGTCCTTTTTAATTATTAATTGCCCTTTTAACAGAAGGTAGAAGCCATGTTGGATATAGTTTTTATCGCCTATACTTGTTACCTATAGGAATACATTTTGCAATATAATTCTCCAAGGTGTATTTAAAGCCCTCCTATTTGTCTCTCTCTCTCACAGTTGAAGTATACCTACGATAAAAATTACAGGTGGGAAAACTTGCAAAACCCTCAGTGTATCAAATACTTATTTTCTCCACTATCGATATATGTGAGCTCCTGGATATTTCCAGTGAGATGCTCCTCAGGCCAAATTCCTTGACCTGCATGTCAGACCCGCCTAGTGGGGCTGACTAGCCGACTTATAAAGGCCAGCCAAACCCTGGCCTGGAACATGGGGAGCAGACACCCACCCAACACTTTGTCTACTCCCGATAAAAGCCATCCCGGGTTTTGGCTGAAGCAACCATACTACTGGTAAACGTATGTCAACCACTTACTGTGGCTGACACAACACAAACAAATGGCTTCTATCTCACCAAGGCCAGGTAACCTTGGTAACAAGTCACTTATTATTTATTTTTCTGGTGTAATCCAGATATCTAGGTGGATGTACACCCCATTAAGGACCTTCCCAGCTGCCACCTTACAATACATATATATATTTGAAACCAGAAGTTTACATATACTATACTATATGTACTCTAAACTTTACCCGTTTTAGGTTAATTAGGATTACCAAAATAATTTATATTTGGCAAATGCCAGAATAATGAGGGAAAGAGAATTTTTTAGAACATTTTTATTACTTTCTGCGAAGTCAAAAGTTGACATAAATTTCATTAGTATTTGGTAGCATTGCCCTTAAACTGTATGACTTGAGATGTTGCTTCAGTATTGCCACATAATCTTCTTTCCTCATGATGCCATCTATTTTGTGAAGTGCACCAGTCCCTCCTGCAGCAAAACAACCGCACAACATGATACTGCCACCCCTGTGTTTCACAGTTGGAATGGTGTTCTTAGGCTTCCAAGCTTCTCCCTTTTTCCTCCAAATGTAATGATTGTCATTATGGCCAAACAGTTAAATTTTAGTTTCGTCAGACCACAGGACATGTCTCCTAAAATGTAGGTCTTTGTTCCTGTGTGCATTTGTAAACTATAATCTGGCTCTTATATGTTTCATTTGGAATAAAGGCTTTTTCCTGGCAGAGTGGCCTTTCAGCCCATGTTGGTACAGTACTGATTTCTGTCATGTCAAGGGAGGTGCAGTGAGCCCTGACTGGAACCCAGCCCACTGTCCCTGCCTACTTGACGTGCTGGCCTAGGTGGCAGACGCCAACTGGGTGACAGTCCCTGCGCTGCTAAAGTGCTGTCATAAGGAAGAATAGTCAGACAGTCTGGGTCAGTGCCGAATCAGGAACAAGCCACAACTCAAAACCAGAGAGAAAAACGTACACAAGCCGAGGTCAAACACAAACGGGAGCGAGGTACAAAATCAGATGACAAGCTGAGGTAAGTAAACAAGCTGGGGTCTGGTACACATGTAAGCAAGCACAATACAAATAACAGGGAAACAAGGCAGCCAGGAAATATATCAGGCGCTGCACTCAGTCTTCAGGGAGTTTAAATGGGATTCCCGGATACCGCCCCTGCAGCTGATTGGAGCGACCTCCGTGTTCTCCCATTGGCTAGTGCGACACACCCCCTGTCCGGAGTGGCTGGAACTCTGTCACTCACACAGCTCCCAGCAGACTGTCTATCAGGGTGGGGTCGCTGATCAGCTGTTGCAGAACGTTGCTCCCTGCAGGCTAAGCGGCGCCTAGCCCTGACAATTTCACTGTGGATAGTGACACAATTTTACCATTTTCCGCCAGTATCTTCACACTTTTGTTCTTGGGTTGATATGCACAAGTCAGACCAAAGCACGTTCATCTCTGAGACACCGAATCGCTCTCCTTTCTGCGTGGTATGATGGCTGGACATTCCCATTCCCCTCCCACATGCATATGTGTCTACATATATAGTGCATGTAAACTTCTATTCTAGCTGCAAACGTCTGGTTGTTAATGCAATACCTACATAGGTGTATAGAGGCCCATTTCCGACAACCATCACTCCAGTGTTCTAATGGTACATTGGGTTTGCTAACTGTCTAAGAAGGCTATTGGATATTTTGTAAACCCTTGAAAACCCTTGTGCAAGTATGTTAGCATAGCTAACAACAGTTTTGCTGATTAGAGAAGCTATAAAACTGACCTTCCTTTGAGCTAATTGATAATCTGGAGCATTACATTAGTTGGTTTGATTAAACTCGCAAAATGGCCAGAAAAAGAGAACTTTCATGTGAAACTCGACAGTCTATTCTTGTCCTGAGAGATGAAGACTATTCCATGCGAGAAATTGCCAAGAAACTGAAGATTTACTACAACAGTGTGTACTACTCCCTTCAGAGGAAAGCACAAACAGGCTCTGACCAGAGTAGAAAGAGAAGTGGGAGGCCCCGCTGCACAACTGAGCAACAAGACAAGTACATTAGAGTCTCTAGTTTGAGAAATTGATGCCTCACAGATCCTCAACAGGCAGCTTCATTAAATAGTACAAGCAAAACGCCAGTGTCAACGTCTACAGTGAAGAGGTGACTCCGGGATGCTGGCCTTCAGAGCAGAGGGGCAACGAAAAAGCCATATCTGAGACTGGCTAATAAAAGGAAAAGATTAATATGGGCTAAAGAACAAAAATTTGGGGAAGAGGAAGTTTAAAAAAAAATTTTATGGACAGACAAATGAAGTTTGAGGTGTTTGGATTACATAGGAGAACAACGGAAAAGATGCTGGAAGAGTGCCTGACGACAATCGTCAAGCATGGTGGGGTAATGTGATGTCTGGGGGCTTTGGTGTGGGAAAATGGGGGGGATTTGTAAAAAAGGTAAAAAAGAATTTTAAAGGAAGGCCTCCCCTCCCTTTTGCAATGCCAGCCATACTCTGTGGGCAGGTTTGGCCAATTTACCCCGCAAAAAGGACAATGACCAAAGCCACCTCCAAATTTTTAACGAAAAATATTTAGGGAAGAAGCAGGCCAGCTTGGGGATTCTTCTGTAATGGAAAATGGCCAGCAAGTACCAGATCTCAACCCCATTGAGCTGTTGTGGGAGCGCTTTTACCCTTTTTTGGGAGCCAAAAAAGGGCCCCCAAAAAGCCAAAACTTGTGGGGGGGCTTCTGGAAGCATGGGGTAAAATTTTTTCCCCGTTACCCAGCAAAATAAAAAGCTTGTGCCAAAGGTCTACAATGCTGTAATTCGTGGCCCCAAAGGGGCTTCTTTGAAGATAGCAAAATTTTAAATAGAAAATCTTTTTTTAAATAAAATTTATTTTTTAACCTTGTCAATGTCTTGACTATATTTTATTCATTTTTAAAATCATATGATGAATAAAAGTATGAGTTTTTAGGGAAAATACAAAATTGTCTGGGAGACCCCAAACTTTTGAACAGTGGTGTGTGTATATATATGTATATAGAGAGAGAAAGAGTGGTTACCATTGCTACTTGATGTGTTCATCACTTGACACTGCTGAAATCTCTAGGACTCTAGGAATGTTCGCACAGTACATTGCGTAATTCGGGAGATTGCGATGATCAGCACGCACTCCCATAGACGTGCATTACTTGTGACGCGTATTCGGCGCAAGTAATTGACATGTCACTTATCTCCCCGCGCATACAATACGATCGTATTGTACGCGCGGGGGGACGAGGCGTTATCCATAGTTCTCTATGAGAGCTATGGATTACCGTAATTATGGGGTGCATGTCCTCGCATATTAAGCGAAGTACGCCACGAGATATGTGGTGAAATGCGCCCCGAAATAAGCCGTGGGAAAATACCCTAAGCCTTTCACAGGGTTTAAAGTGTGTACTTTATTGCAGGCTGGGATGCATAGCAAAAAAGATGCTGGACTGTACCAGAACTGAGGGATGCCACCTGAGGTGAGGTAGTTAACTCACCGCATGGAGCGTGTCCTTCATAGATACAAAGAGTCTTCTTTCAGACCTGACCACAATTGAAATAGAGGCCTGGTAAACATGGTGGGGAGACTTCAGCCACAGATGTGTCCTGGTTTATGGTGTGAACGTAAATGCTTGAAATCAATGATGGAAGGCAGGTGAGTAGAAAGAAAGTGGCAATGTGAACAGAGCCAGGGCTTGTGTTTCATTATTAAAGGACAGGTTCTGTGTAGACTTTAAACCTATAAGTCGGCACCAGAAAACAATATTTTTTAAAAATAAATCACATTTTTGAAGTGCACTGAAAATGAGTCTCTATTAGTTCTTCTTTAAATGTGATTTTGTGTATTACACTTTATGCAAGACTGTTTCACAAACTAAGTTTCCCCAAAAGATGCTGCTGTTTGTGTCATCAACATGATTTATGAGGATGCCATATTTTTATCCAAGTGTGCCTCCCTCCTGCTGAGATCTGAGGACTTTAGATAGGGGGATTTATGTCCCTTTCTGCTTAAGGAACAATGTGTTTTTCAAGAATTCTCCATGATATGCATAATAATTTCACTTAGTGATCTAGAGAAACCATAGCTTGGCAGAGGTTTCCTGTCATACAGAGGCGTCGCAAATCCTTTTTTCTTTTTTTTATTTTGTGCAAAGCTCAAGGATTAATGGTGATAAGGGAAATTCCTTTAGTATTTTAAAATGATTAATTAAATATATTTAAAAAATATAAATATGTAAAAAAAACTAATTTAACTTAGTCTAGTCTAAATGTCATAATGTATCATGAGATAACAAAGCCGTACATTTTAACAAAAGTGAATTGAGCTGTTTGCTTACACACCTCATTCTTTCTTTAGAGCAATCAAGAGTCCTTTATGATTATCTACCATGCTTGCTGAAACTGGTGTTAAAGTACCTGTGAATGTAAAAGAGGTCATTTAAAGGGGTTTTCTGAGACATTGGTGGCCCATCACCAGGGCCGGACTGGGAATAAAAATCAGCCCTGGCACTAAGCCCCCAGCAGCCCACATACAATATCCGCTTAAAAAATGTCCTTGTTTTCTCGCACCTCGCCACTGTCTAAAATAAGCTGCACTATAAAGCTGCTTTCACACGGAGCGTTTTTGGTGCATTTTTGATGGGTTTTCGGTGCGGTTTTGTGCAGAAAGGCAGAGCAGTTAATGCTGAACATTTCTCCACAAAAAACGCATCAAAAAAATGCACCAAAACCGCTCTGTGTGAGAGCCCCCTACACACAAGCAAGAGAGAAACAGTGGTGCAGAGAAACCCCTCATCACAGAGTCAGGTGTGCACTTGCTTTACAATCAGGGACAAGCCCACACTGACACTACATAAGCACCAGCATAACCTACAACACCCCACCAATCACATCCCAGAGTCAGGTCACCATCACATGAACACAGCACTGACTCACACACAGAAGTAAACTTACCCCTGACAGCAGAGACTCACAGGAGACTTTCATCTCTGAGGGGAGTTGTTCTCTTCCCTTTTCTTCTTCTGGCCCAAAAAACTCCATGACGTCTTCTCGTTTGAGTCGTTCCCTTCCATTTCTTTCTCTGTCCGGTACGGGCATGAAATGTCTTCTTCTAGTGGCCACTACTCGTTCTGTAGAATTTAAAAACAAATACATCTTAGACTCCTCTCTCTTCCACCCACTTTCCTATCAATTCCCCAAACAGCGTCTGTTAAAACCCTAAAAAATTAGAAATTAAAAAATGTCAGATAAGTGGCTTTGTAAATAGGTAGACCCCCATTAGGCCGGCAGGGCCAGTATGCAGGCAGGCAGGGCCCCAGTATGCAGGCAGGCGGGACAGTATACAGGCAGACAGGGCCATTTTATAAGGGCACCAGGGCAGTGGATAGGTAGGCACGGCTATTATAGGCAGCCAAGGCAGTGTATAGGTAGGCAGGGCTATTATAGGCAGCCAGGGCAGGATATAGGCAGCCAGGGCAGGGCATCATATAGCCAGGCAGGGTATAGGTAGCCAGGCAGGGTATCAGTAGCCAGGGCAGGGCATCATATAGCCAGGGCAGGGCATCATATAGCCAGGGCAGGGTATAGGTAGCCAGGGCAGGGCATCATATAGCCAGGGCAGGGGCAGTATATAGCCAGGGCAGGGCTATTATAGGCAGCCAGGGCAGGGCTATTATAGGCAGCCAGGGCAGGGGCAGTATATAGCCAGGGCAGGGCTATTATAGGCAGCCAGGGCAGGGGCAGTATATAGCCAGGGCAGGGCTATTATAGGCAGCCAGGGCAGGGGCAGTATATAGCCAGGGCAGGGCTATTATAGGCAGCCACGGCAGGGGCAGTATATAGCCAGGTAGGGTATTAAGGCAGCCAGGGGGAGGGGCAGTATATAGCCAGGGCAGGGGTAGTATATAGCCAGGCAGGGCTTATTATAGGCAGCCAGGGCAGGGGCAGTTTTATAGCCAGGGCAGGGGCAGGATATAGCCAGGGCAGGGGCAGTATAGGCAGCCAGGGCAAAGGGGCAAGTATATAGCCAGGGCAGGGGCAGTATAGGCAGCTTTGGGCAAAAGGGCAGTATATAGCCAGGGCAGGGGCAGTTAGGCGCCAGGGCAGGGGCAGTATTTGCCAGGGCCAGGGGGAGTATATAGCCAGGGCAGGGGCAGGGGCAGTATATGGGCAGGGGAGTATTAGCCAGGGCAGGGGCAAATATAGGCAGCCAGGGGCAGGGTCAGTATATCGCCTGGTGCGGGTGAGTATAGGCAGCTAGGGCAGGGGCAGTATATAGCCCGGGCGGGGCAGTATATAGCAGAGCAGGGGCAGTATATAGCTAGGGCAGGGGCAGTATATAGCCAGGGCAGGGGCAGTATATAGCCAGGGCAGGGGCAGGGATTTTAGCCAGGGCAGTTATAGGCGCCAGGGCAGGGGCAGTATAGGCAGCCAGGGCAGGGGCAGTATATAGCCAGGGCAGGGCAGGGGCAGTATATAGCCAGGGCAGGGGCAGTATAGGCAGCCAGGGCAGGGGCAGTATATAGCCAGGGCAGGGGCAGTATATAGCCAGGGCAGGGGCAGTATAGGCAGCCAGGGCAGGGCAGGGGCAGTATATAGCCAGGGCAGGGGCAGTATATAGCCAGGGCAGGGGCAGTATAGGCAGCCAGGGCAGGGGCAGTATAGGCAGCCAGGGCAGGGGCAGTATATAACCCCGGGCAGGGGCAGTATAGGCAGTCAGGGACAGAAAGTAGTTTAAAAAAAAAAATAAAAAAGTAATACTCACCCGGACACCCGCTGTCCCGTCCTCTTCTCTCTGGAGCCCGGTGGCCGCTCACTTTCAGAGTGCGGGGCCGCGGGCAGGCGCGCGATGACGTCATTACATCGCGCGCCTGCCCCGCGGCCTCCTGGGAGCTGAACAGACGGGGTCAGAAGATCCCAGATGTTCAGCCTCGGTCGCTGCTTAAACCGCGCGGTGCAAGGCGGCCGGCCGCTGATGGCTTGCATGGCTGGGTCGGTGGACCCGGCCATGCAGCCTTGGTGGCGAGGGGAGGGGGGGGGGGCCTATCGGCCCCCTGCCACAAGGGGTCCGGTCGCTGATGCGACCATTGCGGCCCCTGAGCGCGCCACAGACCGGCACTCGGGGCCCGCGGGGGGGAACACCGTCCTCCTGGCGGGCGTTTCCCGGGGCCGGCCCTGCGGCCCGGACACTAAGCGGCCCGCCGGGCAAATGCCCGGTTTGCCCTAAAGGTCAGTCCGGGCCTGCCCATCACTATGGATTGTTTCCCCGAACCATGCCGACTAGCTCAATAAAGGCTCGATGACACTTCAATGTTTACAGAGCTACAGTAGCTCATTAATATAAGAGACCTCCCCTGTTATTAACAGCATCTCAATCTTGCATAAGTTCAAACTGTACATTTCTAATAGCAATATATTCTCTCACTTTGCCTACATTCTCTTTAACCAGTGCACCCATTGGGTCTTGCAGATTTATATAACACAGTAACATTAGTTGCATGTGTATAGTGTGTGTGTGATTCCAAATGTTCTTTTTGACCGTTCATATACAGCTAGGTAATAAGCATAAACCCTAGAGACAAATTCTAAGGTTTCACAAATCCTTCGTACCCAGCATCTACCGGGACCCATGTACAAGCACCTTCCCATAGATTCATCCCAGAAACTGTCAACATCAGCATCCATATCACTTAAATTCCTAATAAAACATTACTCATTGGTGGTTATTAGAACTGCTGTAGGTGAAAGAGCTATAAATTATCCTCAGGTATCCATGACACACACATTTATTTTTTAGACCTGCACAAAGAAATTCATTTATCATACGGCCAATTGTCATTACAGTTTTGATTCATTGAACTACATGTTGGAAGGTTTGCACTGTGTAGTATTTATCTGTTGCAACTCAGTAGAACTCGTGATCGCATTACATTTCTAGTAAATCAATTTATCTTCAGCAGATACACCAGATTTTGAGTTTAAATGATAACTACAGTAGGTCCTTCAATAATGCACATCTAAGCAACAGATCAAAGGCAAGAGGTCAGAGAGACCCACACCTGAACCAAAATTTGCCCTATAGCAATACTCTCCCTTTTCCCCAAAGCCTAATAAAACTTAATTTCTATTTATCCATCTATAAAATCAGAAAATTCTTTAGTCCTAATAGTAATTATTATTTAATTGTCACCTCTCTGATTTTCTTGTTATTATTAGTGTAGATCGATTATTATCGACAAAGTTGAAATCGGCACGGGTTGTATGGTGATCAGATTTTTTCGATCACGCGATAATTTAGGTGAAAATCTGCGCATAATCTATTAATATCACGCCATTTTCAGCGCTTCCTGTCATTTTGGCGGCCAGCAAATCAGCTTACAGAATGAGCAGGGTGAGCTGGGTGTTGTGACGTCATGACTGGGATGTGTTTTGGTTTGCGAAATGGTTGAAAAATAAAATGACCTAGTTTTACATAGAACAGCCCTTCCTGTTCTGCCTCAGTGTGTGTCTGTGTCTCATAGGAGTAGGACGTGTGCTCGGTCTCTGTTAAAACAGCTCAGCAAAACTGTTCTATTTTTCACACAGAGAGCTATGCTTTTAGCTGTGAACATTAGAACTTAGGTGGATTAGAGATTTGCAGATTTTATAACTTAGGCGAGAATTTAAAGGGCATCTAGCCTGTACAGTCAAAGGGGGAGGAGGAGGGCCCGGGGCTGCGGGCGAACACAGACAGACAGACAGGCTCTTTAAGGAGAGTGGATATTGTGCACCCAGGAATTTGTTTTGACCCTGCATTGGGGGTGGCTTTTTATTAATAGTTTTTGTTTTAAAATTTTTTTTTAAAATTTTATGTTTTTGCGCCCGAACTTATATTTTGGGGAAAAGAATTTTTTTTTTATTTTAAATGAGGGGATTTTGATAGGGGCCCAAAAATCAAATTTTATTTCCCTTTTTTACATTTCGGATAGGTGTTTTTTCAAATTTGGGGCAGTCCCCCGTTTGTTCATTTAGGGGGACCTTTTCACTTTTAAAATTTAAATACAGCAGTTTTTTTTAGTCACCGCCGGTGTATTTGATAGGGGCAGAAAATACCTTATATTATCCGTATACATTTAGATAGGTGGTTTTTTTTTTTTTTACTTTGGGGGCCCGTCCAGCTTTGTTCATTTAGGCCCCCTTTCACTTTAAAATTTTAATACAGCAATTTGTAGTCACCGGGAGGTGTATTGAAAAGGGTTAAAAAAAGATTCCATTGTTAATTTGAATAGTTTTAAATTTTCTGTATTCCGTGGTGCGGCCCTAGTTTTTTCAAATAGCCCCGTTTTTTAGACAATTTTTTATTTGAAAAATTTTTTAGCAAATGTTTTTCGTTTGTCATTGTGCAAAAAACACAATTTCTCATCCACACTTCTGAATAGTTTTAATTTGGGGTCGTTTTAATCCCCAGTTTTTTCACAGTTTGCCCCCACTTTTGGGAAAGTTATTTTGTTTAAAAAAATAAATTTCCCAGTCCTAACTGGGCCCGTTTGTAAATCCCCGGGACTTTAAGGGAAAGAACATGTTGATTTTGTCTTACGGGTTCTTCCAAAACCCTACCCCATTTCCCCAGAATTCGCTTTGAAACATTTTTTAGTTTCTAATCCAATTTGCTGTAGGAACCGAGGGGTTTTAGAATAGCGGGGAATTTTTCCGTCTTTTTAAAAAGAGAGTTCCAAAACTTTCCCATACCTTTTTCAAAATTTTTAACTTTGTGAAAAATGGAGCGAAATGAGGTGGTAAAACGGGGCGGGGGAGGGGGGGAGGACATGGAGGTTTGAGGAAAGAGAAAAGGTGCTCCTTCCGTTTTTGGGACAACACGCAAGCCAGGAAACGTCGGTTGCAGGACCCCTCAGGCGTGTATCGCTGGGTCAGGGGCCCCGTGAAACTCAGTAACCGGGGGGAAAAGCCCTCGCCAATTTTTTTTCAGTGGTTAATTTAACCCGCATCCAGCAGTCTTAACCCCCTCTTTCCCCCCAAGTCACGGCCAAAATGTCCTCATCAGCATCCGTCCAACATGAAGCAAAAAGGGAGCCGAAAAGTAACTCGGTTGTAACCCCCACGTGGATAATCCCTTGTGACACATGGCCTGATAAAGGGAAAGCGGGGGTTTAAAAACCTTGGGGGGGTTGGCCACCGAGAGTGGGGGGGCCCGGGGAAAGAAACTCTGCACCAACCTTCCCCAGTTTTGAAGAAGCCACCCAAAAAGGTCAAAGCGGACATGCCCTTTCAGCATGAGCAATTTTGGTGATCTTGGGTTTTGGAACGATATTTACACTCTGAATCCCTCAGGTCCCACCAGCACTGAGGAGGAGTCGGAAACAGATGCGGGTACGGGGCCCTTTTCCCCTCCGTCGAATTTCCCGAGGCCCGAAATTTTTCCAATTTTATCGGCTTCATTAGGCAGTGGTTCGGGGGCCCCGGGGGAAATGCAAGGCGACGCCTCGCTTCAGGGTGCATTTATCTGAGGCAATTTGGGCTGGTTTTAAGCTGGCAAAAGGGAAGCGGAGGAGGAAGGGGGAGGGGGTTCCCAACACCGTTTTTACCCACTCCCTGCCTTGGAAAAAAAAGGTTTTGGGGCGAATTTGAGGGGGGAGGGGGAAGATAGGGGAAGATCAGTTCGCTAGTTTTCTCCTCGACCCAGAGGGTTGGGAAAACAAGGTTCCATCTCTCAATGAGTGCTTGGATGCTCATTTCCTCCAAAAATGACCCCGTATTTAAAGGCCCCTCAAAAAAAAAACGTTTTCTGGGGGGGCCACCCTCCTTTGGGGGCCCCCGGTTAAAAAAACAAAATCAGCACTTTCCCCTTTCCCCCCACCCAAAAAGAGGGGTAAAAAACAGGAAATGGAAGGGCCTTTTGGGTTGATCAAATGGAGACATCTGTTTTTTCTGCTTCCGTTTTCTTTAAAGTCAAAGGTGGAAAAACGTCAGCGACGTGACAGCAGTAGAGTGCCAAGGGAGCCCCTTTGCGGCAGCAAAGGGAAGGTGGCAAAGCCTAAGGGGTGACCTCTGGCAAATTTTTTTTTTTCCAACCCCACCCAAAAGCAATTTTCCCCAAAGCAGGGCCCCACATACAAAAACACAGAGGGCCAGCTTAAGAAACATGGTGCAGGGCTTTCTGGGGTTCCCCAAAAACAAAATTTTTTTGTATGTTTTTTCCGGGGCCCAATTTTACTTTGGGTATCCAAAATGGTTTAATGGGCCCCCAGCTCCCCTCGCCCCCCGCCCTAGAAGTTTTTTCCCGGGCCCAGCAAACCAGCGTTTTATCCCGAAAGGGGCCCTTTAGCACAGGGTTGGAGCATTAAGGCAAAAAGCAAACCCGGGTTTCCACAGATAATGTTGATCCCTTTTTACATTCTTTAAGATGAAAACGGTTGGATGGCTTGGATTTGTTGGGGCCCCCCAAATTTCCGAGGTCACCCATTATTTGGGGGGGTTTCTTTACATTCCCCTTAAAAAGAAATAGTCCCCCTTTTTAAAACTTTTTTTTTAAAATGATAAAATTTTTTACTTCAATTTTTTTTTCTCAGTTTCCCCAAAAAATAATTTGCTGATGTTTCCCGGGGGTGGAGACTGTAAAAAAAACAGAAGGGTTTTATTACAACAAACCTTTTTCCATTTACTCCCCTTTTCTTTAAAAATTTTTTAAAATTGTCAAAAGGGGTTTTTAGGTTTAAGTTTTTCTGTGAATACAGCTATAATTTTTGGTCCCTTTTGGGGCAGAAAAAGTGGCCCTTTTAATGGCCATTTCTCCCTCACCCAATTTTTTAAAAGGGCTGAGAATCATTTTTATAAAAATTTTTGGGGTAAAGTTTCTTTGAAAAGCAGCAATTCCCACAGGTTTCCCATTCTAAAAAAAGTTTTTCTTTTTTAACAGAAAATTTGTTTTTTCCAATTTTTCAAGGTGGGGTCAAGGGTGGAAGGGCTGTCCGAAAAAAGGGAAAAAGGTAGGAACAGTTAAAAGGAAACATATTTTCAAAATGACTTGTTTTTTCAAGATTTTTTAAAATAGCACAATTCCCCGTGTGAACCCAACCCCTTTAATAAAATAAAAAAAAGAGAAACAAAGGGCGTTATGGGATTTCCAAAATTTTTTAAAAATGGTTTTCCTTTGAATTAAACTACTTAAAAAAAAATTGCATGACCCAAAAAAATGATACCAAATACTTTTTCTGAATTGTACAAGGGGGGGTACCCAAAAGACTTAACAGATGAAAGGGTTTCCCAGGGGGCAAAGGGATAGTCAAAGTTCCCCCGAAATAAAATGGTGGTTTAAAGGGCCCCCTTCTTCCGGCCTTTTTAATCTTGGGGGTCTCAAAAAAAAAGGTTTGGGGCTCATGCCTTTTTGGCCAGGCCCGGGATAGTCTATTTTCCAGTGAAACTAAAAAAGGTGGTTTAAAGATTTCCTTTGTCCGGGGGTTTTTTAATCTGGGGGGGATGCAGGGTTTTGGGGGGATGTGTGGCCCCGGACAGGTATAAATAAAGTACAGGGGAAACTAAAATGGGGGTTGAAAGACTCCTTTGTCCCGGACTTTTTAATTTGGGATAATGGGAGGGTTTGGGGGGTCAATTTTGGCCCAGGGCAAGGGATAAATCAAAAGCCCCGTTTAAAAATAAAAAAAGGTGGTTTTTTAAAAACCTTTTTTTTTTCCGGCCCCTTTTTAATTGGGGTAAGCAGGTTTGGGGTTCAAAGCTGTGCCCAAGAAAAGGTATAGTCCCCAAAGTTTCCCTGAAACAAAAAGGTGGTTGAAAGACTCCTTTTTCTGGCGTTTTTTTTTTCTGGGGGTTTTTGCAGGTTTGGGGTCATGTGTGGCCCAGGAACCCGGGGGAAACAAGTCCAGTGAAACTAAAAAGGTGGGTTTAAAGACCCCCTTTTTTTTCCCCACCCTTTTTTAAACTGGGGTTTATGCAAGGGGTTTGGGGGGTCATGCTGCATTCCAGGGCAGGTTTAAAATCAATGTCCATTTTAAGTAAAAAAGATGGTTCAAATCCTTACTGTCTTCCGCACCCTTTTTTAAATTTTGGGGTTTATTTCAGGTTAAGGGGGCATGCTTTTGGGAACAAAAAACAGGGATATGAATGGTGTGTGACTTTTTTTTTTTGGGTTTTATAACCTAATTGTCCCTTTCCTTAAAAATGTAGCATTTTATCCCTTTTTGTTGTGGATGTTTTTCCCATTTTTCCAACCCTGTTTTTGGGTTTTAAAATTAAGGTTTTTTTTCCCCTTTCCCCTAGACCTTTTTTAAAGGTGATCGGCGTTTAAAATTTTTATCGATATCGGAAAACGTCTTGATTAATTGGGCCCATATCGACTATTTTCCCCAGACATAGGGAAGTAATCCGGGTCAACATAAAGTTATTATCCACTCCCTATCTAATAATTATTTTAAAATGGGGAAAATCTTAAAAGGGTATACATTTTCACCCCACCAAAAATGTATGGGGACAAATGTCATTTCCAAGTGGAGCCCTATTATTATGATAACCAAAGAAAAAAAAAAATTTTTGGCCCCCTCACCTTTTTCAAATTTATGCTTTTCAAGACAGAGCCCGGGCAATCCCAAGGTTCGTTTGGGTTTTCATTCACTTAAAAAAAAATATCCCTACCTATCCAAAAATGGCAAAAAAAAATTTAAAAAATACTAAAATTTTTTTTGGGAAACAAAATTTAAAGGGAAGCAAACTTCCGAAACGGGGTCAGCGTTTCAAGTCATCTTGGGGTTTCCCCTAGTCGGCCCTGCAAGTGCTCCTCCCTGTTTGGGCAGTTTTGGATATAATTTTTTTTGCAAATATGATTTAAAAAAAAAATTTTTTAATTTTGTTTAAAAAATTAAAATTTATATTTTAAAAAATTTTTTTTGGGATATGACGGACTTTTCTTTCTATATTATTATGATCACCTAATAATATCCGGAGTAACCTCTGTGTGCAGCACTAATAGCAACAGGTGGAAAGAGGACTTAAAACCCATTACTTTTGTAAAAGGAAAACGGGAGCCAGCTACTGAAATCCCACAGATGCTGGAGGGGGTGTGTGGGAGGATTCATAGAGCAAACATGATGTTTGAGATGGTCCCACAGATGCTCCATTGGGTTCAAGTCTGGACAATTAGGGGCCAGGGTAGTACTTGGTCAATCAATATTGTACATTTCTAGCTGTGTGATGTGTTGCATTGTCTTGCTGGAAGATCTTATCCGCCCCAGGAAAGACAATGAGCATGTATGGGTGTACGTGATCTGCAATGATGGTTTTATACCCAAATCAGTTGAGATGCCTTCATACGATAGGCCAAAAAAGCCAAAAATATTTTTGCAGATCATAAAGCTTCCGGCAGCAGCATGTGTTCTTCCCACAATAGATGCAGGGTGTTTTTTTTTTTTAATTTTTTTGCCTCTCCCCCAAAATCCATCATTTGATGAAGCAAAAAATTTGGAGACTTTAGAAAAGACAACAGAGATGGGGGAATTTCCCGAAATTTTGTTTCGTTCACTTTTTGCCGAAATTTCTCGGCAAAAAAAACTTCGTTCCGAATTACTTTGGCACAAACACGTTAAAAAAAAAGCATTTTCCAGGCTGCACAGAGCCTCAGGGGGCTTAAACGTGTGCCATGCTTAAAAATATGCAGGGGGAGCTTGTTTTGGTTTTCATACAATGTTGTGTTTTAGTATACACGCACATGAATCCCGCCGCTCTTAGAATCGCTTCACTTTTAAAATTCCCGGGGCATTTTAAGAGGGAAAAACTGACCAAAAAACTAAAGGGGGGGAATGTACCAGAAAAAAGTTTTCGAGCGACAGCGGGAAAAAAAAAAAGGCTGGGGGCCAGGGGGCCCAACATCAGTGAAAAGGGGGAGGTAGGCGGCAGCCAAAAGCAGCATGAGGTCAGAAAAGGGGCCCCAATGACTTTCTGGTGGGGGGAAAAAAAAACGGGAAAATACCCAAAACAGAGTGGCAAAAAGACACAGTGTCAAGGGTCATGGCAGCAGCCCACCCGCAGCATGAGGTCAGACAGGGGCAAAATGACCCCGTTTTGTGGTCACGGCAGCACCCACAGCAGCCCCTGAGGCAGACAGGGGCAAAAATAACTTTTAAAGGTTACGGCAGCAGCCACAGCAGCGCTTTATTGGGGGACAGGGGCCCACAAATAACAGTGTGTAGGCCCACGGCACCCACCACACAGCAGCATGGGGTTTCAGACATTTGGCACAATGGGATTTTTGGAGGTGGAAAAAAAAGGGAGTAGGCCACAGAGTGGGAAAATGACACAGTGGTAGGTCAGGGCAGCACCCCACAGAAAGCAAAAAGAGGTCAGACAGTGGCACAATGACACAGTGTTAAAGGTCAGGGGCACAGCCACAGAAGCACCCATGAGGTGGGACAGGGGCCCAAAAATAACACAGTGTGTAGGTCACGGCAGCAGCCAAAACACAGCATGGGGTCAGCCCGTGGAAACAATGACAGGTGAAAGGTAAAGGGGAAAGCGCCACAGCACCCAGCATAAAAGGTCGGGACAGGGGGACAATGACATTCGGGGGTGGCAAAAAACGGGGGGAAAAGGCCCAGGGGGGGACAATGACACGTGGGGGGTCAAGGCAGCACCCCAAAAGCAGAAAGAAATTGAGGTCAAAACAGGGGAACAATGACACAGTGTGTGGGTAAACGGAAGAAGCCACAAACAGCAGCATGGGGTTCGGACAGTGGCACAATGACAGTGTGTAGGCCCAACGGCAGCAGCCCCCGAAACCCAACTTGAGGCAGACAGTGGCACAATGAAAAGGGGGAGGTATTAAAAGGAAAAGGCCCCCAAGTGGCAAAAAAATTGACGGAAAAGGGGAGGGACGGCAGAAGGAGAAAAGAAGGGGGTTAAAAATTTGGAAAAATGAAACAGTGTGGAGGGAACGGAGCGAAAAAAGAAAGATGGGGGTTTAAGTGGGAAATGGAAGAGGGGTGGGGGGGGGGAATTTAAAAAATGGTGGGGGGGGATTTTGGAAAATGGGAATTTTAGGGTTGGTTTATGGGGGGGAAAAATTTTTTGGGGGGAGGCGGGTATTTTAAAACCCAACTCTTTTTTCCCCCAACATTTTTTGGGGGTGAGGCTCATGGCTGATGTAGTCTGACCCCGAAGTAAATTGGGGTGGGGGAAAATTTCCTGGCCATCCACCCCCTTTAATTTCATCTTAAACAAAGGCGTCGTTTCCACTTTTCCCCGGGACAAGGGGTTTTTCCCGGGGGGAAACGATGGGCCCCCCGCCGCACGAACACCCGCCGTGCCATACAACTGGCCGGGCGGGAAACAGCTTATCCACTCCCAAACTCGGCAAGTTGCTCCCACATCCAGTCTGGCTGCCCAGAAATTTTCCCACCCGGATCTTCAAACTGGGGTGGCAGAGTGCTTTCCAATTAGGCCCCCCAACCTTTTGGGTTCGGGGCCCCTCCAGGCCCTGGCTGGCGACTGCCCTCCTCCCCTGGCGGGGAAGAAAGCTGCTCATCAGTGACTCCAAAACTTAGGTTGCGCTGAGGGAGCTGGTACTGCCCGACCCCCCCCCCTTCCCCCGGGGCACCCCGGGCATTTTACGTGACCTGAAGAACCCCCCCGGCAAAAACCTGCCAGAGGAGGGACGATGCCGCACAGGGCACGGCCAACTGACTACGGGGGGAATTTCCCAAAATTATTTGAGTTTGTTCCCCCCCTCAAAAGCGGGAAAAAAAGGCCCCCAATTTGGCCCGGGTAGCGGGGGTCCAATGGGGTGGAGAGCCAGAAGCTCCCTCGCCGGGAAATGCAACATTCGGCTGTCACAAACCCCAGGCAAATCACAGGCTGGGGTCCACCCAAAACGAGGGACCCCGGGGGGCTCCCTGTTTTCCTTCCCCCTTTGTTACTGCCACGGGCTTGGGGGTTCATCTGCCTCGTCCTTCCTCATCCCATTTAGCTCCTCCAGCGCTCCGACCTCCTCTCTTGTCACCGGGGTTTGGGAAAACCCCACTCATTTAAACAGAAAAAGCTACGGGCTCCAATTTTCCTCCTCCCCCCTCCTCCTTTTTCAGTCCCCCCCGGGACTCATGTGGCCCGAGATGTATCCCCCACGTCTCCAGCCCCCTTTCCCAGACAGTTTTTTTCAGCATCTTTTCCAGGCCCATAAGCAGTGGAATGCCCTTTATTCATCCCGTGTCCTTTGGGGACTGACAAATAACGTGGGCCATCCTCGAAAAGGGCCTAACAAAAGGGAAGGGTCACGCATGAGCCCCCACTGGGTGACATCAAAGTTACACAGGGGATTTTTTCCGGGCTGCCTTGGGTCAACAAAAAAACGTTAATGGGCCTTTTCTCTGGTTAATACCTTCGGTCCCCCCATGTGCAGCTGGGAAATTTCCCAAAGGGTGGAAACATCAAAATATCAGAGTGGGGTGGGGGGGGGCCGTTTTGGGGCCCCTGCAACTCGAGGAGGGGTTTTCCCGGCTTTGTACGAAAAGGATAAAATGCATGCACAGTTTCCTTTTCCCCCCCATTTTCAGAATGTTCTGAAGGGCCGGGGGAAAAAAACCGGAACCTTTTCCCCAAAACCCGAAATTTAACACGTTCGCCATGCAGGGGCATGGACCAACCCTCCTCGGTTTCCTGCGGACAACCATGACCTCCCATTGTCCGAAAACCAGGTTCCGATTTGCCCGTTTTGGGGCGGAAAAGCCAAAACCGATTTCTTTCTGCATGGGCGTTGGGGCAGTTTCCCCCCCCTGGGGTGACTTTGTTTCCCCCAAGGGGAAGCCAGGGGTTTTTGAACTCGTGACCCGTGTCCCCACACATTGTTTTTTATGGGGCAGACTTGTAAAAAGGCTGAATGGAGGTTTGGGGGAGGGGGAGGGGGACATTTGGGGCAGGGAAACCGCAGTTTGACAAAATTTGGGGGGAAAGCGGCGTCTCCTGTCCAAGTTGTTGGTGTGCCCCGGGCAGGAAGCACTTTTAACCCCGTGGGCCGGGAAAAGGGAATGTACTTGGCCCTGACCGGAGTTTTAAAAAGCTCCAATTCCGCGCCCCGGTTCACCTTTGGGAACCCAAAAAAAATAAGCTCAAGGACTGGGCCCCCCTGTTCTACAAATTTAAAGAAATTCCCCCTTTCTGGGCCCTTTTGGAAAAGAAATTACGGCTTGGAACTCCCATCTCGCTCGCACAAACCAAATTTTTCTGAACCGGGGCAGAGACCAACCCCCCTTTAAAAAAGGGGGGGAAAAACAGTACCCAAAAACTTTAAAAAAGGGGCCCCCGGTCAGCCCGCTGCCCCTTAGGATGGGTGGACGCATAAATGTTTTTTCCCCTTTGCAAAAACCTCGCTGGGAAAGACTCTGGGGCCATGAAGCGAGGACAGGAGCAAACGGACCGGGGGAAAGTGTCAAAGAGAAACCGCTCCTTCCCTTTTGCAAGGGGGGGGAGGCCTTTTACGTGCAAAATTTCATCCCTGCCACTGGGGGGCGCGTGCCCGTGCTTTGGCGGCGAAGGAAGGACCACCACATCGAGCCACTTTTCTCCCAGGCCCCCGGATAGGACGCTGCATGTTTTGACGAAAAGGGGCCCTGGTTTCCCAAATTTAGCTCCCGGGCCAACCCCTTCACTTTTTGCTTACAGATTTTAAAATATTCCCCCTATTCGGGACCTCCGGTGTCTTAGCCAAAAAACCCGCCCCAAACCCCCCGCCGAGTATCGTATTTTAACCCGCCAACCCCCGGTCCGCACTGAATTTACTACTGGCCCCCCAGTCCTCGCTGAGGGCCCCTTTTGCCCCCCTACTTCTTTGGGCCTGCGAAGCGGTTTTTTACCCCCCTGGGCCCCTTGGGGTCCCGAACCCCCACACCCGCCCTATCCCGCGACCCACGGCCACACGACCCCCCCGCTGGCTTGCCGCCCCTGCCTGACCCCCGCAAGCTGACGCCCCCCTTTTCCCCGACGAAGAAGAAAACCCCTCCTCAACCCCCGGGTCCCAAGTTTCGGTCGGGCCCCTCATCCCTCAATTTTTTGTTTTTCCCGTCAAACCCGCCCGTCCCCATCACCCCGGGCTTTTTATGCAGAAAGGGTGACCCCCCACAAAAATGCCCCCCCAGGGCCCACTCTAAAATCTATACTTTTTCCGGGCCCACTCAAAAAGCCCGGCCAAATTTTCCCCATAATTTATTTTTCTGCCCAAAATACTGCTGACTCCCCCTTTAAAAATTGGGTTTATCCCTTTTCCCAAAATAGTGCGCGAGCCCAGACCACATAGTAGAAACTCGGCTGGGGGTAAACCCGGGTGGGGCAGGGCGGGGGGACAGGGAGGGCCGCTGACCCCTCCCCCGGGGCCCTGCCAACTAAAGGGGGGTGCTGACCCTTTTCCCACCCACCCCCCTTGGCTGGGGGTTTCAGTGCACTGGGGGGAAGTGGGTGACCAGATCAACCCCAAACAAGAACCCAAAGGGGTTTCTAGTCATACAACCCGGGCCCCAAAATGGGCAGCGGCAAATTTTTGGCCTCACCGAGGACCCCTGCTGCGAGTTTTCCCCTTGCCCGTTCGCGACCTTGGGCCTGGAATGTTTGGCCTCTGCCACCCCGCAGGTGAAGAGCCTGCCACCTCTCTGTCTGACATCCATTTTTTTCTAAAATGTAAAGACAAGTTTTAAAGAAGAAATCTTTATATGATAATTACACACCCTGTTTTTTTGACACCCAAATGAACCCAAATAACAAGCTTGGTAACCCTTGGATATAAATTGGGGCTCCACAAATGGGCAAAAAAAATTGACTTGTATGTGCCGTTTAAAAACTCTGTGTAAATTTCCGGGAAAATAAAAGGGACAAACCCGGCTTAATTAAACCCTTTGGATATGAAATTTTGCTACAGAAATTTCCCTTTTGTGGCGGGGGAAAAAAAAAAGTTTTTTTTTTACTGATACAACTCAGAACAACGCTTAATTAACCCCTGGGATGTAAATTGGGGCAAAAGAATTGACAAAAAAAAAAACAAATAGCTTTGTTAAGCGTGAAACCCAAATTTCGTGTTTTTCTACCCCCACAACAAGAGAAAAAATTGGGGGAAATTTAAACCTTTTCTTGGAATTACACAGGAAAAATGTAAACTTTTTGGGGTGAAAAAACGTTTTTTTGGGATCACCACAGCTGAAAAAAAACGCTAAATTAAACCCCCGGGTGTAAATTGGCCCCAAAAAATTGAGCCCCCACAAACTATTTGCTTTGTGGGATGTTACAATGGCTGTTTTTTTACGCTACACAACAAGAGATAAAATTGTAATTTAACCCTTCGCTTGTGAATTATGCCAGGAAAAAAAAGTTAAAAATTTTTGGGGATTTTAAAATGCCCGGGTTTTGGGATCACCACAGCTGAAAAACAACGCTTAATTAACCCCTGTAAAGTAAATTTTCGCCCCAAAAAATTGAGCCACCACAAACTAATACTTTTTTACAAGTTACCCAAAGGGGGGGTTTTTTTTTATACCCCCCACACAATAAAAGATAAAATTGTAATTAAAACCCTTTTCTTTTAAGTTTTAAGCTACAAAGGGAAAAAAGTATAAATTTTGGCGTTGAAAAAAGACGGTTTCCCTTTGGGGTCACCACAGCTGAAAAACAAAAGCTTAAAAAACCCCTGGGGGGAAATTGCCCAAAAAAATTTAGCCACCACAAACTAGAAACTTTGTACATTTTTCCCAAAGGCGTGTTTTTTAAAAGCTACACAACAAAGATAAAATTTTTAAATTTAAACCCTTCCCCTTGGAATTATGCCCACAGGGAAAAAATTTATTAATTTTTTTTGGGGGGTTGAAAAAACGGATTTTTGGGAACACCAACCCCTGAATAACAATTTCTTTAAATTTAACCCCGGATGTAAATTTCACCAAGAATTGAGGGAGGGCCCAAAAAAAAGTGGGGAATTTTTTAAAATTTTAAAAACCCGTTTCTTAAAGAAACAACAGCCCGGGTTAGAACCCCCCTTGGGGGTTTTTAAAAGTTCTGGGGAGCAAAAAAGGATTTTTAAAAGAAAATCAGCTGCAGTGGACCACCCCAGGATTTTTAGATCCAGAAACCCCAAAAAAAACAGAAATAGAACATTAAGAGAAGCAGTCACTGAGACAAGCTTAGACACCCCACAAAAAACGCTGAAAAAAAAAAATCAGTTCTTCAGTAAGAGCTATCAGCCGCAGCAGCACCTTCCCTGTCAGTACAGTGGGGGGAGTGTAAGCTCCCAGCGTCGCGCCCGGACTTATAAGTGCAGTGACGTCACAGAATCCCGCCGGTCTCTGATTGGCTTCATCTCTGCACATGTCATGCAGGCTATGCCATTCTTCCTCCCAGATTTGCTTGCCCCATGTAGCCCCATGTGCTCGCAGCCATTTATCAAAAGCACACTTCGTTCACCCGAAGTACCCCAAAGTTCGACTTCGTTCCGAACTGAAGTTTTCCTGAAATTCTAAACGAATTCCACTTCGTTAGAATCAATTCGCCCATCTCTAAAGACAACCCTTGGCAATCAGCGGAGGTCCAATTCTGATACGGCCGTGAAAATTTAAGGCTTTTCTGCCAATGCAACTTCATTAGCAGAGGAGCAGTGACCATCCATCTGCATTACAGCCCCATACAAAGTAGGGTTCAACGAACTGTTGTTTCAGACTCACGACTAGTAGCCTCTTGGTTCATTTTGGTTGTGAGGTGCTCCCCTGTAGCATACCAGTCCACACTTGCACAGCCAACATTCACCTTTCACATAAATGGAGCCTGGTGCTCCACAGTTTTCATATCACATACTCTTATGGCTGCTATTTATCTATTCACAATACACTTTCACCACAGCAACACATAAACAGTTCACGAACACTGCACACTTTCAGAAATACTGGCACCCTTGGCCTGAAAGACAGCAATCATCTTGCAACTCTGATAAATCGCCTCCTACCCATGACAGTAGTAAGGATTATGTTTGCAGACAGCCTATCAACTACTTTATATACTGTATCCACCAAGACAGCTCATCACACGTGACTTCCTTTATGAACTGTGCTTTGCCAATGTTAAAAGTAGGAAGTAGTCATAACAATATGGCTTGAATACATATAAGCTACAATAGGCACCTATCTATCTTCCTGAAAGACCAGATCAACTTTGCCACCGCATGTCATTCAGTTAGCACCTCTTCTGTTCAGCGGTTAGACCATCATTTTATCCATTGGTTTATCGGAGGAATCATGGTCTAACTATTGGGCAGAGAGGATGCCAGTCAACTGACATGCAGTGGCACAGTCCCTGTGGTGCTCCTTGGATTGGCAGGAAGGTTGATAGGTAGGGATAGTAGGTTATATAAGCTTGTAACCATAACCCCATTATACCCCTAAACACTCTGCAGCATAACACAATGGAAGGACACTAGTGTGTAGTTTTTGGAGCCGTTCTGCTGGTGTATATTTAGTAATATTAGTCGGTTTGGACTGTAACCACACGGACTAAATGTAATAAATAAAGTATAGTAAAAGGTCACATTGACAGCTAACTGAAGAGTTACATCAGAACCAGTGAGGAAGCGATTAGATGCTAATTCATATTAAGGCTAAAGAATGGTTCACAATTTTATAAGTAATTAAACAAAGGAGACGTTTAATTAGGGTTTGAGGAAAAAGTAGATCATTGCCCTTCGGTAAATTTTGCTTTTGGCACTAGGTCCTTTAGGCTTTGAAACAAACTTGTCAGAGGATTTTTGCTGCCTTATCTAAAAGCAACATAAGCTAGAAGAATAGAAGCAGATCTCTTTTATGATTTGGAGCAGGATTGCTGAATAAAAAGCTGAGTAAATCCTAAAAGGATTTAGGAGAGACAGTGATAGTCCTGCTTACCCCATCCACACAGGCTGATTGACAGCCTTCCCACACTGCTAAAAGGAAAACTGTCAATCCCTGTGTGTGGGTGGAATAAGCTGGTATGTTCACATGGCGTATTGCTGCCGTATTTTGGCGCATACTGTGCACATTGATATACGCCTGCTGCTTCAGAAGACCGGCGCGTACTACTGAAGTGCTCCCATTGATATTCACTTTCCCAAACTCGTCAACTCCATTCCCCGGCGCGTATTGTACACTGGGGAAAATGTCAGGTAATCATAGCTCTCAGTAAGAGCTATTAATTACCGTATTTGTGGAGCGTAATTTGGGAACACTGTGTAAACATACCCTTACTGTCTCTTTGGAGTCAGGATTTACTCTGCTTCAGCTTTACTCCCTATATCATATGCTTATCACTATGTGTACATAGAATATAGATCCCTTGCTATTTATAGGCCTTGAGAAGCCTTATTAATTAAATGGCAGGTCCCATGATAATCTTGACAAGAATCGGTGCGCATTGTGAAATGACACCTCGAATTAGGGGAATATCCAGTATTCTGTGAGCCAATGGAAGGGGATAATTACCCTGCAAGTTGCTTTTAGTGGTTAATTGATTTTGATTGATTCATACATGGGTTTTTGGAATATATGTAGTCAGTTTCCTGTCGACATCTTATTGCATCACAGTATAGTTAAGACACCACCTCAGACTGCCTGGTCTACCTTGTATAAAATATAGCCCTTAATTTCCTTAGCTCACGGAGGAGTCCCACAACACCTATGGGAGGAAGTGTGTCTGGGTATTTGGCACAACCTCTTCTAGGGGGAGACTAGGGCTTCTTAGGTTTCAGTTTTGCGGGGTCACCCTTTTTGGGGCGGTTTCTCTGCTCAGGGTTTGTACAGGGTCAGTATGTGCAGGGTGAGAGGTGAAATCATAAATTTTTTACTCACTAGGTGGACACCTACTCAACATCTGAGCTATGAACTACGACTAATTATTGAAGAATTGTAGGGGTGGTGAGTGAGTATCCATATGGAACTAGTTGATACATTTTACTGTAGCGTCTCCTATATTTGTTACAATTTGTGTATAAGCAGTCACATTCCATAAAAGTGTATAACTGGCTCTTGTTTCTGACTTTGATATCCTAATCCTTTGAGGGTAAGCCATTTGTTTGGCAAAGAATTATTTGCATTTTGTTGTTGCTTTTTCTGTAGTGATTAAAATTTATATTTTGAAGAAAAGCTATGTTTCAGTGAATTAATCCACCACTAAAGCTTTAAATTGACCTGTGCCAGCAATGATGCCACAGACTAAGTGACCAGTCAACATGCTTATTCTCTTCTGGGTGGACAAACTCCTAGATAGCCGGATACTAGAAAATATTACTCTACTGCATTCACAACCAGCAAAAGAATGATTCAAATTTTCCACTGTCCACATCTAAGCAAATGTGTTACTGCCATATTTTTTCAAGCAATACAGAGATATGGGTATATCCTCCTAAATAAGGTTCCAGTAAGCTATCAAACATGGCCTGTGGGTGGTGGAAATGTAATTGGTGCAACCTGTTCAGTTGTATAAGGGCCCTGTAGGTAACAGGGCCCAAGTCATCTTAAACTAGCCTCATACTGTCTAGTAGTGTTTTAAACGATTACTTGGGGCCCTCCCCTCGGGCGATGGTCGTTGTCCCCAACATGACAAGATAGCGATAGTGT